>SNQJ01S0018040.1:20492-35969 GCA_010110895.2 Picea sitchensis | reverse complement strand
GCAGTAAATGAGGGAGAAAAGGGAACTCCTCTATCCATGATAACAAAAACCCAACACAAAATCCTATGGTCAACTAATAATCAAAGAGCATACTAAAAAGTCAAACGACAAATATGCATGCAAATGGGCTAAAGTGGCTGAGTGGCCTCCTTCGCTAAAGAAGGTATGCCTCATCCAAGAGGGACCTGAGACTCCCTGCTAAAGTTTGGAGGTAACAGAATCAGTTATAAGGGCCCTCGTAGGCTTAACAACTAGTCGGTCAGACCTCCCCGGAGAGGTAATCCTCCATAAAGGATGTGTGTTGTCCGACCCCTATCTGACTCAAGATACAAGCATAATAACCCCTGCAAGTAACCTATGAGAAACCTAAGTCAAACAAATAATAAACCATTGTATAACTGATGCATAGGTGAGCAGTCACAAGTCTGGATCACTGTATGGGCAGGGTAGCAAATCCCAAAACCTTGAAATCACCGCCTCTCACAGAGGTATGGGCACTAGCAAGATCCCCAAATACGAATAAATCCACAGAAATATCTCTGACGCTAGGTGAGTATCTAGGGGTTATCCCTTCAACTAACTTCACGTGACCTCATGATTAACTCCGTTGTGAGCGGAGCCTCCTGATATTACCAATTATACAATGGATTTCTCAACTCCCTGTCTCAGACATATAAGTTGATTTAATTGCCTTGGAAAAGTTTACTCACAAAATCCTATTCCAAGGCACTAAATCCTAGGCTAGTTTGTGCATCCTAAAAAATAAAATCGTGACTAATCAATTTTATTTTAAAGTGTAAATTTTATTAGCCGTGATCACTCAAAAGGGTATGGAAATGAAACTCATGGTGTTATGACTCTGCATAAAAATAAAAATAGATATAATACAAAGACTAACTTTAACTTTTCAGTGAATGATATGCTAAATAAAACAATGCAATCTTCAATTTTAATTCTGCAACTCAAAAATAAAATGCAATCTTTCGTTAAATGTGCTAAGATAATGATAAAGTTTCGAAGACAAAAATACCAACCAATGTAAAATGCCTATTTTGTTTTTGTATTTTCAATGTATTTAAAAGAAAATGCATGGACTGATAAGAGACTTTATATACAACCTTTACTTTGTATAAAAGAAATCACTCGAGAAGAATATCAAGCAGCTAAGCAGACAACCCAACTACCAAGGAAAAATAAAAAAATGGAAAACAAAGAGAAAGATGTCGCCCAAAAATTCAACTCCAAAAAGGTTTCCTGTCATCCCAGACAATCTCAACAGGTACCACAAATACCTAAGAAGGTGCAGTGATCCTCAAAACCTACCCAGTAGTCACTAAACCAAGCAAACAAGCAAGGGGGAAGTGGTATACAAGGATGATTTTAAGGATGAAAATTTATTTTAAAATGTAGAAATATTGGCGGATCTTACTAATACTTCAAATACCAACTATAAATGTTTGGCAATATTTTTGTAAAAATATTCAAAATTCTAAGGATTTTATATAGTTTGTATAAAATTTTAGCAATTTTTAAGGTAAAATAATTTTACCCTATAGAATTTGGGTGAATCATTTTTAGAATAGCGAATCTTTTTTTGGGAAAAACCATGGAAAATTAGCCCATCAACGAAATTTAGCCCCTAAAATCATCCATGGTGGTATATTCTCATGTTCAAGAGAAAAGGGCTTATATACACCTATTGTAGTGGGACAACAAGCGTATACATGTGGCTGTCAGGGCAAAAGGGACGTATATCTTTTAAAACAAGGCTAGGAAAGGTTAAAAGGATGGAAACTCAGACCTAGAGTGAATAGACTCTGTCCAACTGTGATATGACAAGAAATAGAAAGGAAAAAGAGCAATGTAAGAAGGAAAAATACTTCAACCCTTAGAAGGAAGATCTCTCCCCAGTGGAGTCGCCAATTCTGTTACAAGGGAAAAAATCTCTATGACCAAGGGTAAACCACAATAGGCAGGTATGACTTCAGAAATCAACTCAATTCCAACATGTTCTATATAAACTAATGTGCAATACGAGGAAGAAGCCTACCTCGATCCAATTGTTTGATGTCGTTCCACCATTGAGCACTTTGATCCAAAGCTTTACACCTGCAAGAAGTTTTCAACAAACAAGCGATGCAAGTATATAGTGACAATATATAAAATGGGTTAGCACATCAGATAGCACAATCCATTAATAAACAATACAGACATGCCCATAGATAATAATCATATATTTTCAAGATATCGATAGGACGGAAAAGGAGTATTTCTATTAATAATTGATCAGCAGAAGTATCAACATTACAGACTTCCGTGTCGGCACGGTTTGAAACCAAGAAACCAAGTTCCTTCCAAATGGGTCTGCACCACTTCAATCCTCCACCAAAGGCAAGCTCGTAGTAAAGAGATAAAGAGATCCTCTTGACAATAAGGGAAGAGCTTGGGGGTTGAACACTGTGTTCAGACTTGAGGTACAAAGGGATGCAAACTCAATATGAAGTAATTTCTCCATAGTAACTTTGCTCTCAAAGTTGAATTCTTTCTCTCTCTTTTTCCATAGCTCGAAATTGTGCTCTTATAGCCTCCAGAGTGCAACTAAAGGGCCGAGTCGGAATGTTTCTAGTATATGGAAGGCCAAATATCAGATATCTTCTGTCGTGACATGGAAACCCAGCCTCATTTTGCATTTTCTGGCACAAATCCCGATATACACAAGTTGTAGTGGAGCATCAAGTGTATACGCATCTTGTAAAGCAATTAGGGACCGTATATGTGGAAAAATATATATTTTTGGCTCTGGATTTATCAAAAAGGGGTTTGATAAGTCTGCATAGGGAAATGGAAAAAGGCCCTCTATGCAAGATAGAAATGGTGAGGAAAATCTTGCTATAACACACAACTACCTAGGGGGCCCACCAATAGTTTGTGCATTTTGTTAACTTCTTGTATAGTCATATTTTCATATATAACTCTCTTGTACATGTTGCTTATTTAAGTTGTGTTTCCTTATCTGACTTGCAGGTTATTTGTAATTTTCGATATCTAGACATCTACCTGTGCATTCTCTTATGTATAACTCTCTTATGCAGCTTATTTACTTAGGTTGTGTTTCATTTCCATATACATACTCCTGACCATCTAAATTTTCATTTACACATATATTTCTTTTCTCATTCGCATAAGTTGTATTTTACTTTGCAGATTGGTCATCTAGAAAGTGTACATAACAATCATCTATGATTAATTTAGTTTTGGTTTAAATTAATCTTTCCAGGGCTTCATAGATTATTATCTTTGTTTCTCTCTGTGTTAGTCTTAGTGTGGTTGGATAGTTTCTAATTTTGAATCTCTTTCAAATAATTTTTATAGATTATGTTAATTACAAGGATATGTATTTAATCAATTGATATTCTTTAGTGGTGAATTTTTCCTTAGAATTTTTTATCTATACTTTACACATCTTTGTAGAAATCAGTATTGCATGCATCCCATTTTAATTATCAGTAGTGTTAAGATTCCATCGTGATATAATTCACCATCGTAGACACAACCACTATATTTAGATGTCATCATTTGCCATTGTAGACACAAATGATGTTGTCTTCCTTCTTCAACATGATAGTGTGAATTAGATGATGTTGTTTACTTCCAGTCAGTAAGATTAGTGTAATGATATGGTTTATTTTCTATAGGATAACAATAATTGTGAGTTCTTGAAAATATTCTTTAAGAATAGAGTTCACTTCAAAGAGTTGCTTTTAGGGAAATATAGCTTATTTCTACTCAAGAATTTCTTACTAAGAGTAATGAGCTCAATGTTCACAATCATAGAGCGCTTTGCATATTTAAAATAAAGTTCATTGTCCAAACAAAGTCAGTTTGTTTATAATCTTCTTCTAAATAGAATTGTAAATTGAAGATAAAGTACTAATCCTTAGGTTAAACCATCTTCTTTCTTAGCTAAATCCCCTCTTCAAACCTCATAAGAAGTCAAACCTTTCCCTACCTTGACTCATATTGTGTCACAACTCTAAGTTTACTTACCCTGGTCGATAATTTAATTGAGGGAAATTAAGGTATATAGTTTACCCATCATTTTTGGTGTCGTTGCCGGGGAGTTTTCCAAAGGTAGAAAACAATTAGGAAGTAGATTATTTCTAAACATTAGTGCTAGTTTGGTGGCGGGGGAATGTTAATGTGAGAGGTAAAAGGCTTCACATCTGTTATAGTAGGTTCCCCGAAACCCAATGGTAGTTTTATTTTTGTTTTTATTTCATGAACAAACCTAGGGACCCAAAGGGTAGATATGTTAAAACCAATCCAAAACGTCCAACCAAAGTTCCTTCTATCCTTTTTGGAGGAAGAAAAAATCCATCTACAAACTCTGTATAACGGTATCAGAAAGTACAAGTAGGAGATAACTCAACCCAAAAAGATAAAAAAGTTTCAAAAGAGACAAGAACTGAGGAAACCATAGAACACAAAATTGAGACACCAACAATAGTAGGAAAAGAGGTAAAACCACTCGAACCTTCCAATTTCTCATCATCAAAACCAGCCAACACAACTTTTTCCTTTTTACCACCATCAATGGATTCAAAATTTATAGATACAATTGACCCTGAACAGGTGAATGACCTTTTTGGAGTTTCAACAAATCTAGTTGTGTCACAAGTTGACACAACAACTTCCGAACCAATAGTTTCAACATGCTCAAGCAAAGTCCCTAAAATCCAAATAACAGACAATTTTTCATATCAGAGAAATATCTCTCCAGAAAAAGAACATTGGGACGCCTCATTATCTCCAAGAATAAAACCATTAAGGTATTATATTTTTTGGAATCAAATCAGTATGGATGAATATGAGGACCATAATCATGTGAGACATGATGAGGGAGAAGAAGTAGAAAACCAGATAGAAACCACTTTTGGGTTTCCAATTTTGGATACCATGCAAAATGTTAATATGAAGAATATTCCATCTTCTTCACTACCTACCATTTATGGTAAGAGAAATGAGGACCTGACACCTTTATTTTCAAGTTTGATATCTTGTGTAGAAGCTATAACTACTTACAAGATGGTAAAAAATTAAAACTATGTCTTGCCACTCTTAAATATTTTGCACTTAGATGGTTCATGGGATTAAAATTATATAGTATCAAATATTGGGAATATATGAAGATTGTATTCCTTAGGAAATACCAAGACTATTAAAAATCTAAAGATTCTCGAAATGATATCTTTAAAATTCAACAACTAGAAGACGAGAGTCTTGAAGATTACATGGAACGGTTCACCTATATTTCATAAAAATCAAAATATAATGACCTTCCAAACGATGCAATAAGAACCCTTTTTCTTAGAGGGATCTCAGAAGAATATCTGGAAACACTTAATATTATGGAATTAGGATATTTCTGTCATAAACCATTTTCTGAGATTTGTGAGATGTGTAGAAACTACTTGAGAGGCAGGGATAAAACTGGAAAGGGTGTTTGGGATCCCTATAGTAGAAACTAAAAAGGAGTTAGTTCTGGTGGGGTTACAATCATGGAAATAGGAAACATGTTAGAAAAATTTACAACTGATATTTTAAGTACAATAGGTTCCCAATTGAACACTTTAAAGATTAAGAAAAAGAAGGATGAAGAGAATGTTGTTATGTGCATATTTTTTCCGACGTGCAGGAGGAAGCATTCCTCAAGGGAATTCCCATTAGACAACGTCTCAGTTTGTGGCTTTTGTATTGAATATCATCCAACTAAAAAATTCCCATCAATGCTTGGTTTATTAGCCATTTATAAAAGTGGGGATCCTGGGGAATCATCATACGCACCTAGAAGGCCATGGCATCCTAGGAGTCAACCTATGTATCAGGATCCACCACTTCAAGCTCCACCTTATTACCAACAACCACAACAACGAAGCATACCAAATCGGAAAAACAGGTCTCCACAATATGCTTCACACCATCCTTGGATACAAGGATGCAGAGGAGGACATATCCATGGAAACACTCAAATTCCACCTATTCCTATGCCCACTTATCCTTATCGATAGTTTCCACCAAATATTCAACAAATTTTGCCAAGTTTTGTCCCTCCACCTTTACCTCATATTCCACAACAACCTGAACAATTTCAAAATATAAATTCCCCAAGAACAACATTATTACTAGCACAACCGGTGCCTAAGCCAAAAAAATAAACCAACTCAACCTCTTCATAATGTTGAGTTGCAAACTTTTTTGACATATGTTATTTCTCTTGTTCCATTACAAAAACCTTGAATAAACAAAAACCTTCAATAGTTATCCATGAGGAAAACGAAGATGAAATTTCTGACCATCCAATGGATGACACTAAATGGGAAGATGTTATTATTCCCAAATATCAAGAACAAAGGCCTCCTCAAAGTGAATTCTTGCAAACTACAAAATTCATCTCTATCCAGAGAGATTAGCAATTGAAAAACCAATGATTTGGCCATAATTTGACATTATAAACGAATTAAAAAATATATGTGTCAGAATTCCCCTGCTACAAGCAATAAAGGATATCTCGATTTATAGTATGGTAAATAAGGAATTGTGTATCAAAAATCCAGGTAGAAAATAGAAAGATTCTCCAAAAATTCATTTGGTAGGAGAGTTATTCAAATACATATCAAAGCAACCTAGGGTCAAGAAGTATGGAAATCTTAGGAATCCAGTAGTAACTATAATCATTAATAAGATTCCCATTGGAAATAATCTCATAGAACTAGGGGCGACCATTAATTTTATGACTGTCACTACCTTAGAAGAATTACAGTTGAAACACTTCCTTCGACCTACCCCGACTATTTTGGAATTGGTAAATAAAATGAAAGTTGTACCTGAGGGGATATTGGATGATATCATAGTCACATTAGCATCAGGGGAATATATGGTAGACTTCCTTGTCATTCATTCAAAGGATCCTGCTAAAGGGCACCCCGTTATTTTGGGAAGACCTTGGTTGGCTACAACCAATGCATTCATTGGCTTTCGAGAAGGTGAAATGACTATATATAATGGACTTTCTATAAAAAAACTTATGATATATCCACCAGCTCAACCTTTTACAGAAAATATATGGTGGCTTGAATGTCCATATGAGAACAAAAACTAGGAAGAACCGGTGTTTCCTAGTGATCACTCCTAGGCACTTCAGGAGCAAACGACTGAGATTGTGTTAAATCAATTCATTTCTACAATCACATGTGTTGATTTTCCTCAATATTTTCCTCAATTTGATTATATGTTTGGTGAAGAATTTCAAGAACATTTGGACCCATCAACTCTTTCTTCAACATATTTTATCTTTGAAATAGACGAATCTGTCGAATCCTATACCATGCTCTATGAGATTAGTCTTGGTAAGTTCCTACATATCAATTTAGGAATAGATGTAGATAAAAAAGAACAGTTAGTGAACGTCCTTAAGGATCAATCAAGAGAATTTTCCTGGGAATATACCAATATGTGGGGCATACACCCTGACACATGCATCCATCGTATCTATACCTAGGAAGAAGTAACACTTGTTAGGAAACCTCAGAGGAGGATGAATCCAACACTAAAAGATATAGTGAAGGAGGAAATACAAAAACTATTGAATGTTGGTTTTATTTATCCAAATTCTGACAGCAAATGGGTATCCCCACTTGTAGTGGTTCCGAAGAAATTAATTAGAAAATGGAGAATCTATGTTGAATTCTGGGAAATTAATAAGGCCACTCTTAAGGATTAATTTCCTCTTCCCTACATTGACCAAGTCTTGGATACTTTGTCAGGAAAACAATAATTTTCTTTCCTTGACAGATATAGCAGATACAATCAAATTCTAATAGCACATGAGGATGAATACAAGACTACTTTCACTTGTCCTTGGGGCACTTATGCTTATAGGGTCCTACCATTTGGTCTGTGTAACACTCCTGCCACATTCCAGCGAGCAGTATTAGGGATATTTGTTGATCTCATTCATGACCATGGGGAATTGTATATGGATGATTTAACAGTATATGGTAATACTTTTCAAGAAGCCCTAGATAACCTGAGGAAAGTTCTCATTAGATGTCAATAGATGAATTTATCCTTAAGTCATGAAAAGTGTAAAATGTTATTGATTGAAGGAGTAGTCTTAGAGCATGATGTTTCATCCGAAGGGATTAAAGTGGATCCTGCTAAGATTGAGGTGATTTTCAAAATCCCACCTCCAAAGACTCCAAAGGAGGTGAGAAGATTTCTTGGGCATGTCAGTTATTATCGACGATTCATCGAAAATTTTACGAAAATTGCCACAACAATGTTTGGATTTCTCACAAAATATGTTGACTTTCTTTGGACTAAACATTGTCAAACTACCTTTGAAACTTTAAAAGATAAATTATCTGTGGCACCAGTTCTTAGAGGTCCCAATTGATCCCTTCCATTCCATAAATATATTGATGCCTCTGATAGTGCAATAGGAGGAGTGTTAGGAAAAAAAGAAGACCAACAATCTTATGTCATTTACTTTGTAAGTAAGAACTTGACTCCTGCTAAGATGAACTATACAGTCACTAAGAAATAATTCTTAGCATTCGTCCATGCCATCAACAAGTTTCGCCATTATATCATAGGATATGAGGTATTTGGACATACAGATCACTATTCCATTAGATTTCTCATGATTAAACCTATTACCAATGGCCGAGTAACTAGGTGGATCCTTTTATTACAAGAGTTCAATATTACTTTCCTTTATCGACCGGAAAAGAGAATTTAGTAACTTACTTTCTCTCTCACAATAATCATGAAGGTGATAGTATTCATGTTGATGATCGTTTTCCAGATGAGAATCTCTTTTCCATCTCCGTAAACACTCCATTCTTTGCAAATATGACAAATTATTTGGCCACTAGAAAATTACTTGCTCATTTGTCACCTCATGAAAAGCGTTGAATTATAACAAAAAGTGCTAACTACTCATGGGTTGGCCATGACCTTTTCCGTACTAGACGATATTTTATAATTCGTATATGTGTTCGAGAAGACAAGATAGTAGAAATCCTACAAAATTTTCATGATGGACCATGTGGTGGTCATTTTTCTAATAAACGTACGACATATAAGGTTTTACATTCGGGATACTATTGGCCTAGAATTTTTAAGGATGCTGCCAAATATGTAAGAAGTTGTGATAGTTGTCAGAGGATAGGAAAACCCACATCAGTTGATGAAATTCCTTTACATACCCAGGTTATGGTCAAACCTTTTGAGAAATGGGCCCTTGATTTTGTAGGACCAATTTCTCTCATGTCTCGTAAAAAGAATTATATTCTTGTTTTCACATATTATGTCACTAAGTGGGTAGAGGCAAAAGTCTTATTTAGGGATACTGAAAAATCTGTTGTTGAGTTTATTTATGAAGATATTTTTACCCACTTTGATGTTCCTCATGAGATTGTCATAGACTAGGGTACACAATTTACTTCCAAGATGATGAAGGAATTAACAGAAAAGTATGGGATAAAACATCGTAAGTCCTCTTAATACCACCCACAAGATAATGGCCAATTGGAATCGACAAATAAATTATTGAAAACTATCTTGACTAAAACTATCCAAATACACCATAGAGATTGGGTTGATAGACTTCCAGAGGCTTTGTGGGCATATCACACCACATGGAGAAACACCACAGGACATACCCTATATTCACTGGTTTACATAAAGAAATTGCTCTTACCTATTGAATTCCAAGTAAGATTTTTTTGTATTGTTGCATAGTTGGGATTAAATTTAGATGAAGTGCAAAAACAACGAGTCCTACAACTGAATGAATTGGATAAAATTAGACAGGATGTTATCCAAAGGACAATCTTAGTCCAAAACCAATGAAGCAAATGGCATGATAAGTTCATTAAAAAGAATCAATTTCAACCTGGAGATTGGGCTCTATTGTTTGATTCAAGGTTTAAAACTTTTAAAGGTAAACTTTCCACTCGATGGTTAGTTCCTTATGAAGTGGTTACCATGTTTGATAATGGGGCTATAAAAATAAAAACAATTTATGATGAACAAGTCTCTTTTGTAGTAAATGGGCATGGACTTAAAATTTACCATAAGCCTGTTTCTAAAGAAGACTTTATGCAAGTCATGTCAACCAACAAGGCATTAGAATTGGTGGATGGGGAAGTTTCTTCTCCTTCTCCCTGATCTTGAAATATTTTGATTTTCTGTTGTACATATGTAATCATTTTTGGTGTGGTTTTTGAAAAGAAGTTTTAGAAACTTTTGCAGGTATTCATTTAAGGACAAGTGGACAATTTCAAAGCGACAAAGGAAAAGGGAAGTATTTTACTTCAAAATAAGATGTTATTGTACTTAAATTTCATCATCTACCTAAGCACCAATTGAAAAATGAATACTTTTTTTTTATCATGATTAAAAATTGTTGTCATTAAATTAGTCATTTTTAGTCTTTTTGCAAGATTTCTATCTTCCTCTCTCTCATTATTTCATGACAGTTGCTCATAAACCTCAACCACCAGAAATATAAGGAAGTGACATTTATCTTATCAAACTTATAGGTTACTAGTACAATCCATCCATATCTCTGAGTGGGTGAGTAAACTATCTTTATAAAATAGTAGCAAGAAGGTATAACTAGAGGTTAATCATGGAAACATCAATATAATTTCAAATGGAAGAAAGTGAGTAGGGACTGTAGATACTTTTCTGTTATTTTCCAATGGTACGATCCACCACACATTAAAAATTCTTGAATGTACCATATCTCCAGATTGGATACGCCCACTTAAGTATCCCTTACGTCAGGACAATATATAAAAATAATATATAAAGAAGAATCATCCTCCAACTTAAATACCATCCCAATCCATAAAAATAATTTCAGATCTACCTTCCCATCTTCTTGAAAAAAGAAACATTCATATACAAATCTCAAATATGGTGGTAAGGACCAATCTCTGTTGTAAAAAGGGTGTAAGAGGCTAACCCGTCAAAATACTGAACAAGTCTTAATGCAGTGGGTAACAACCTATGGTATGACTAGGTAAACCTGTCGGAGTACTGAATAGGCTTGCTGGCAGCAGGGCATTCTACCTAGAGAGGGTGATGATTTGACAACAATAAATAAAGATCAATTTCTGATTTTAAAACTTGTCTTAATGTACAACACTACTTGTAGGAATGACTGAAAAGAAGCATGCATGGTTAGGAAAAGGTAAATGAACTCCATTAATTTTCCATTCAAGACTAACTTGAAGTTGATATTAAGACTCTCTTTCCTAACACTTTTTAACTATATGTAATATGTTTTTTCTTACAAGTGGGGCCATGTTCTTAACTGTTTTTCCAGGCTAATATGTGAAGTTTATCTATACACTTGGAAGCTATAAATATTAGGATATATGAAGGATTGAATGGTTTCCTATATCTTTTATTGTGAAATGTAACAATACTTAGGAGTGGAGGAGGGGTTTCCTAAGTTAAGCATTGTTCATTTGTATAGAAAGTCTATGAGAAGAGGCAATAGGATTTATGTCATAATTTGTTTTTCCATGAAACTGTTTTCTGCAATATCTTGGGCCATTATGTCATCATCCATTCATATTTGCATGATTTTTTATTAACTGTATACTGTTGGAATAATTTTGTAACCTCTTAAGTGCATAGTTGATAAGCCTGTTCTTACATCATAATTTACAGTTTCTGTGCCTTTGCTTATGACCAATACAAGGGATGACTAATTAAACCGGATTATTATTTGTGGAAATTACAGTTTGATAAAAAAGGAAACTAAGATGGATACTACAATCATATCCACCCTCTCATTGACCTTGGCAGCCAAGAGTCTTCCAATCCTAGAAATCTAGGCGAATGCACACTTAATACGGTATAATTTTCACCAGATGGAGTGTCGGATGGAGTGTCCGATAGAGTGTCCGATAAAGTGTTGGATGAGATACTGTATGAAGTGTTGTAACTGCAAATGTGATTTTTAATGCTTCAGTTCAGGTATAATCACTAGAATCCAATTACATTTTTCAAGTGGTAAATTAAACTTGCTAAAGGTGTTATATCTATTTTTCACACTTGTTAAGAGGTGAATTTAAAACTTATGATTTATTTTATACGTTTACTATCATAATTTCCATGTCTTTGAATTGGACATTGATCAAATATCTCATGCCATATGATTGTTAAGAGTCGGATCTCCAAGTACGATATCATTCAAAATTTAAATCCTTATGTAATCATTACTATGTATGGAATTTATATGTGCCAAATGAACCCATGAATCAACCCTCTTATATCATCTGCGTTGGAATAGAGCACTATGTATCCTCTACCCATCCCGATCATCGTCCATATCCTACTCTGTAGCCATGCCGAATTGCCATGAACCATCCTCATATGTCAAAGCTTTAACTATCTCAGAGTTCGAAGTCTGCCGAGAAAACTTTATCCACGCGTGATGGGGGCAATTCCTTGCTAGTTTGCAGGGGCATGACAATGATGTTTCCCTCCATTTCTCCCCTGGATTCGATGGAAAGATTGCTCACGTTGGGTCATTGGTTTTTCCGGTCTCTGAAGAGTCTATTTTTGTGGCCAAAAAACTCCCACGAGTTGGAGACAAATGGTTCAAGCATCACCAACTTCCATGACAGAGTTGCAATTGGATTTTTAAACCAGAATATCAAAACATTTCCAGGGCTAAAGGATATTCAAAGGGATGGATTAAAGATGAATTTATTAATCCTCTGATTGTCATCATCAAATTAATTTCTTGCGAGGGTATGTATTTGTAACACACCCGACCCCTAAGTGTTATTTTAAGGGGTGGGGTATCATAATTTCGTTTTCCTTAATCCTCTCTAGGTTCCCCTTTCTCCAAAGTGCATGTTCTTCCAAACCCACGGGCTCTTTCCTAGCCCCTTTGAAGGATTCGAGCAATAGGAACTAGCTCTCCATGCTAGGCCCCTTCCTTCATATGACCTCGGGATGTGACCCGACGCCTACTCAAAGGGAACTTTGGAACTTCGGGCTTAGGGCGTTTTCACTTCACCACTCACCAATTCTACCAAAATTTGAACTGGCGAAGTTACGGAATGACATGAGAGGGATCAACGCTCCCTTCTCCCTCTCCATATCAATGACCCACTGAAACTTTGGGCTCAGGTTCTTCAACGAGTTCCAAAACACATCCCCTCTAATATTCTGGAGTGCCAAGTCTCTGGACTGTGCGATCTTATGCCACACGTCCACAGAACATCGACAGTTCTGATTTACTCCGAGACTCCATGCTTTGGGAGTTCCAAAGTCTCCAATGTCGCAAACCCCCAGAGTAACTTTCTAATGGAGTGAACCTCTATCCTACATGTGTCCCTTTGCAAATCAATGGTCCACACTCTCCTTTAAGATCAACGACCCACATAGATTTCGGTAATCCGACACTTCGGAGAGTTCCGAACAACCACCACATGAATCCTCTGGAGTGAAAAATATCTGAAGTTCACGATCTGACGCCATGTGTCCTCAGAGAATTGATGGCTCTGATTAACTCCGACACTCTGGTATTCGGGAGTTCTGGCTCCTCCAACTCCACTTTCTTCAAGAGTGAATTTTCTCCGAAGTGGAAGATCTTATGCCACGAGTCCTCCTTCACGGACAACTGAGATGACTTCATGACTCCAACCTTTGGGAGTCCTTGCACCTCCACTCTACAACTCTTCCAGAGTACTTCTGCTCCGGAGTGCGGGATATGGTCACACCTGTCCTTACCAATGGACGACTCATATCTGCTTCGTCTCCCTGCGACTTCGGGAGTCCTTCCACCCTTCTTCTCTCGCTCCTCTTGAATGCGATATCTCCCACCATGTGTCTCCGACTGATGGATGATTCATATCTCCTCTGACTCCCACATGATATCGACATTAATAATCATGTCCCCACGATCGAATGGTATCAAGGGATCCTAAAGGATCCTTAGATCCATGGTCCATAGTGATTGTGGGGTCCCAACGTGCTCTCTCTTCATCGTAGGGCTCAGTCTCCATAATCAGAAAATTATTCACCCCACTCGGTCTAATCGTGGTCATTGACCCTCCATCTCGACGAGATCAACGATGTTGGTGAATTGCGGGTCATGAACTAGCACTTCCACTAATTTCATGTAACACCCCAAGGTCGAGCCCCTGCTAAATTGTAATTAGGCTAGTGAGTCGAGTGGTTATAAGTTGGGAGACTTATGTGTTTATTAGGCTGGTGAGCCAGATGATAAGACTAATGAGCCTGATTTTGTATATGTAAATACTCGCATCATTAATAAAATTACATTGCTACATGTAGACCGACCACAAAGAAGAGTTATGGGGGACTAAGCTCCACTAGGTAGGGTATGGGAGGGGGCTAAGTGTCTAGGCCTAGGGGCTATGGTTGACATAAGTCATGTTGTCTTAAGTTCCTAGGAAAAAGGGAACGAGTGCTAAGTGGAACTCATGTGGATTCAGGAAGACATGTGTCAACCTAGGTGCCTGAATTTTATAGCGGGGAAAGCCATCTTGTTGGGGGTTCGCTTCCCACTCTGGTGTTGTTTCCATCCTTACGTCTAGACCAGTTTCAAGTTTCCTCACGACCCTTACAATTCCATGGAAGTCTTCCACCTTTCCGATTGACCAGGGATTCATGCATTGAACCAGTTCTCCATCATCATCACCTTTGTATCTAGTACGCACCTTTGGAATCCTGCAGTCATACTTGAGTTATCCCGTGTGTCTCCTATGAAGCTCGACGCAATTGTATTCACCTAATTCATGTTGTGTCTTAGCATTTGGTTGTTTCCATTTTCGGTGTCCATACCCGTTTTCTGTTGCTGTCGTCACCCGTGTGTAGCTGAATGTTGTTGCTTGTTGCTTAGGATCTAAATTGAAGAAACAGGTTGTCAGGCCTATGAGAAACTCTCCCAAGTGAGAGAGTTTTCTGGGAAGTGAGTTCTCTTGGAAGGGAGTCTCGTAGCAGCTATAGTACTCTGAGACTTCTGTTCTATCCTGTTGTTGAAGCCCAAGGTAAGGGAGGTGTAGTAGCCGATGGACTTGTATTAGTGAAGGTGTACCCTCCTGGGGTGGAGCAAGCGTGAGGGGAATGACGGTCTGTGGGTTGTGGGTATAAGTGGCTCCTGGGATAAAAGATCCTTCTTGTTGTTCTGTGCAACTTCCTTGTTGTCCTTGCCAAGACTAGAATTCCCTTTCCCGGTGGAGTTTAGTCCCATCTCGGGGGTGACCCACTGTTGAGCATGATGAGCAGCGTGGTATAAGGTTGGGAGGTTCATGGAAGGTCTGCACATAGTTAGTGGTCATCTATTAAAAGATAAGTACCAATTATGTGTTCGATGTATGTTGTGTATTTGTATTTGCATTATAATTAAAGAGTAATTCC
>SNQJ01S0018040.1:0-11061 GCA_010110895.2 Picea sitchensis | reverse complement strand
TTCCTTTTCCAGCAAGATTGCGTGTGTCCCAAATTCCCAGTCCGTGGTCAGGTCTGGAATCCTTACAAATGGGCAGTCTACCCCATCCGCTCAGTAACTCTTGAGGAGGTCTTCCCACCTACCAAACCAATTGTAATTCATTCTTAGGTTAGAGGGTTGTTTTGATCATGAGAAATTAAATCCAACAAAGTACTGGTTCGGTGGAGGTTAATGTAACCATTCCTGGTCCTCTCCACCATATTTTCATAGAATTCACGTTCTCTCTTAGCACATCCCCTTTCCATATTTCATGCAACACGTATTCATTTTCTATTAAAATAACAGAATTTACATTCATCGACCTTTTATACAAAGGTCCATCAAATCAAACATTCACACCTTTGAGTTTTCCATAGTTTCTTGGATAATATAGTTATATTTACAAACTAGGGGAAACATGGTGTTACAATTCCCTCCCCCTTAAAGGAACATTGTCCTCGATGTTCTATCTGTAAAAATGATATGTATATATAGGAGTAAACAAAATCAGATATGCTTGTCTCATGGCATCCTCCATTTCCCACGTAGCCTCATCTGGGCCAAAGTATTTCCACTGCACCCTGACCTGTGTAATGGTTTGGTTCCTGAGTGAGGTTTCCTTTCTGTCTAGCATGCATTGAGGCTCTGACAGGAATTCTCCCTCCAAATCCACTAGGATCACAGACCAATCAATTATATGATTAGGATCATGTACTTATTTCTTCAATAATGAAACATGAAAAACATTATGGGTATTTACTGTCGGAGGGAGTGCTAGCCTATAGTCTACAGGTCCCACTCTATCTAAGACTTCAAAGGGTCCACAATACCGAGGTGCCATCTTGGCACAAGCTCCCATTCTCAGGGAGTTCTTCCTGAGTCTAACTCTGAGATATACATGGTCTCCTGTCTTGAACTCTCTGAGGGTTCTCTTTCAGTCGGCGCAGCTCTTCTTTATATACTGAGCAATTTTCAGATTTTTTTTTATCTGAATCACTTGTTTCTCCATTTATTTCAGAATGTCTGGTCCGATTGTAATTCTATCCACTATATTACTCCAGTTGATTGGACTCTTGCACTGTCTACCATAAAGGGCTTTGAAAGGGCTCATATTTAGTGACTCTTGATAATCGTTGTTGTAGGAAAATTCTACCAATGGAATATAGTCTTCCCACTTCTTAGGTTGATGCATTACATGCATCCTTAACATGTCTTATCATATTTGGTTTACTCTTTATGTTTTTCCATCAGTTTGGGGGTGATAGGCTATGCTAAAAAACAATTTAGTCTCAAGGCCAACCATCAAGGATTTCCAAAATCTTGAAGTGAATTTTGTGTCTCTGTCGGATATAATCTCTCTAGGTATGCCATGTAGTCTAAATATCTCCTTCATGAAGATGTTGGCAATATATATTGCCTTGCAAGTAGACTTGACAGGGATGAAGTGAGTAGACTTACTCAATTTTTCCACCGCTACCATGATGGCATCATTCTGCTTAGTCAATCTTGGTAATCCAATGATGAAATCCATGGAAATGGTTTCCCATTTCCATTTTGGAATTGGTAGAGGCTGTAACAACCCTGCTGGGTGCCGGTGTTCTGCCTTAACTTGTTGGAATTCTAGGCACTTAGCTAGATAGTTGACTATGTCCTTTTTTTTTCAGGCCAATAGAATTGTTTCCTAGTGGTCGTGATCATTTTCTGATATCCTGGGTGACCAGTATATGGTCTCTTGTGTAGTTCATCCATTATGAACCTCTTCAAGTTGTCACAACTTGGAATATACAATTTGTTTCTGTAGGTTAGTAGGCCTTCATCGAGCATCTGATAGCCTTCATACTTTATCCATGTAGGCTCTTGACTTAGGTATGAGGTCACGGTCTTGAAGAATGCATTTGTTTCTTGTGCATTCCTGATTATTTCTATGACATCCGTTTCACAGGTGCTTACTGCTTCCAGGTGAATTGTTTTCATTCTTCTTCTAAGGGCGTCAGCTACCCTATTTTCCTTTCCTTTGATGTGTTTTATTTTGAAGTCGAACTCACTAAGGAGAGACATCCACCTAGCTTGTCTAGCATTGATTTTTGGTTGATCAAACATGTGCCTCAACCCATAGTGGTCTGTCATAAGTAAAAATATTCTACCTAGGAGGTAATGCCTCCACATTTTTAAAGCATGGACTATCACAGCCAAATCTATATCATGGGTCACATAATTGATTTCATGCTCATACAATTTCCTGGACACGTAGAAATTACACGTCCCTCTTACATAAGGACTCCTCTGATCCCTTCCTTGAAAGAATCTGTACACATGAGGAAGTCATTATCAGGGTTTGAAATATTCAACACGAGTGCATGGGTCAGGAGCTATTTCAGTTCCTAAAATCTTTCTTCACATTTTGATGTCCAAGTGAATTTAACCCCCTTTTTCTAGAGGGTAGTGACTGGACAACCAATCTTGGAAAATCCTTCTATGAACCTTCTATAATATCTTGCTAAGCCCATAAAGGATTTGATATCATATACATTCTTTGGGGTAGGCCATTCCATAATAGATTTGATCTTGTCAGGGTCTACTACTACCCCTTCTTCAGAAATGACATGGCCCAAGTAATGCACTTGCTTCTGGAAAAATTCACACTTAATAAGCTTAGAATAGAGCTGATGCTATCTTAGTACTTGAATTACAAGTCTAATATGTTCTTCATGTTATTAAGATATCATCAATGAAAACCAATACAAATCTATCTAGGAATTTGTTGAGTACATTGTTCATCAAGCACATAAAAGTGGCGGGGGCATTGGTTAGTCCAAATGGCACCACCACAAATTCATAGTGACCATACCTTGTCCTGAAGGCCGTTTTGTGGATGTATTCATCCTTGATTCGGACTTGATGGTATCCAAACCTCAATTCATTCTTTGAGAAAATGGAAGCACCCCCTAATTGGTTGAGAAAGTCATCGATTCTTGGTAAGGGGTACTTGTTCTTTATGGTTGTCTTATTGAGTTGTCTATATTCTATGCACAGTCAGAGTGTGCCATCTTTATTTTTCACAAACAAGGATGGTTCTCCCCATGGAGACACACTGGGACGGATGTAACCTTTTTCCATCATTTCTTTTAGTTGTATCTTGACCTCAACTAGCTCAGGTGTACTCATCCTATAGGGTGTCCTAGACACTAGCATTGCTACTGGTGCAAGTTCTATCGAGAAGTCAATGTCTCTTCTCGGAGGCAGACCCAATACCTCTTCTGGAAACATGTCTCTATACTCTCTTAATATGGGGTGTTCCTCTAGGTTTGATTTGTCATCCTCAATATATTCAAACACCTATATTGCATATAGAGGAAATCCCTTTATGCAATACCTTTTCATTTGAAGGGTTGATATTTTTCTCACTGAGACATGTTTCTGAATCCCTTGGAGGGTCATCTTTCCCCCTTCTTCATTTACACATTCTAAAGTTTTATGGTAATAGTCAAACTTAGTCTTATAAGCAGCCAACCAATCCATACCAATCAACAAGTCATAATATCCTAGGGGAAGTATGTTAAGGTTCACTTGGGTGGGCAACCCATCCATGATGAATTGGCAAACTGGTAAGACTTCTATTACTTTTCTATTGGTTCTAGTGGCTAGTTGTACCAACCATGGCTTAACATGTCTAACTAGTTGCAATTTATACTTATCAACATTCTGATGGGCCACATAACTCAAATTAGAACCAGGGTCAATTAAAATAGAAACTAGACGGTTGGTGATCATACCTTCCATCTACACCACTGAAGCTTGGTGGTTGGCTTGTTTATTATCCAAAGCCGCATAAATCTGTGGCATGCTTCTAGCCACATCATTGATTGTGGTAGATTCTTGGATGTTGTAGATTATCCTACTGTTATGATGTCTGTGTGGGAAATCCCTCAGCAAATGTTCTTCTCCGCAACCCCAACATTTCAAGGGTTCTCTTTTTGGGTTATCAGTATTTCCTGGGGTTGATCCAAAATGTTTATTTCCACTCTGGGAGGGGAAATTCTGCTAGTACACACTTTAGGTAGGAAGGCTTATCCTTGAATCCTTTCTATAATTCTTAAATATTGAGGATTTAAACCCCTTCTTCTTGAAACCCGAACTACTCTTCTTCTTCTAGTCCTCGTGAGGCTCTGTCTGATACCCGAACTGTTCATAACAATACCTTTCCTTCCAAATAATGTCTTCTAAGGTCTTTGGCTCATCGAACTCAATCCTATTCCGGTAGGTCTGATGTAACCCACTAATAAAT
The DNA here is from genome assembly GCA_010110895.2 of Picea sitchensis. Classification (NCBI taxonomy): domain Eukaryota; kingdom Viridiplantae; phylum Streptophyta; class Pinopsida; order Pinales; family Pinaceae; genus Picea; species Picea sitchensis. The sequence continues at coordinate 6,758 of SNQJ01S0018040.1, read as the reverse complement.
CGTTGGAATTTTACCGTTTCATCTTTTATGTAGGGTACATACCTCAACAACTCAAGGAATTTATTGATGTATTCGTCTATGCTGAGTTGTCCCAACTTGAGTTCATAGAAATCCTTAGTCTTCCCGTCGAAGTATTTCTCTAACAGATACTTCTTCTTGAAGTGTTTCTCAAACTGTTTCCATGATAAATCCTTTTCATGGATTCCTTTCGCGTTCTTAAGATCTTCCCACCTAATGGAAGCCTTTCCATTCTAGTTGAAGATGGTTGTTTGAGCCTTCAAATTTTTAGAATAGTCATGAACACTGAAGTACTTATTTAAACCAAGCAACCAAGCTTTTTCCTCTTCTCCCTTCTCAATATCTCCATTGAAAGAGGGTGGTTTGGATTTCTTGAACTCTTCAGGGTCGTGACTTTTGAAATGATTTCACTTCTTTCCTTTCTTCTAAGAATGTGAGCTAGTTTTTCTACTAGAATATCCCTTAGAGTTGCCCACTCCCTTTCCAGAGGACTCTCCCAATGAGCGTCCCCTAACTCTAGGTTGGGCCTTCCTTGAGGTACTTCTTCCTGTGTGGCCACTTATGGGACCACGTTTTCGTATTTCAGGTGGACTTTGACTTCTCTCTATATTTCATTCGTCCACATGGCTAGTTGCAGGCCCATGCTGCAGTTTCCTCTGTATATCGGATAAGATCTGCAACAAGACTGCATTGATTTCCTTTTGTTTCTCTTTCTCCTTTATCAATCTCTCATTGTCAGCCTTGCAACTTTGTAATTCGACCATAAGGCTCCTTACAGTTTCAACTAGATCCGAAGGGGTCTCCATCGCCCTCCTCTCATCAAACTCTTCCTCTCTATTGTGGGAGCCATCCTCCACTTCATGGTGCATCACCATCCTTTAGGCTTGTGATTTCCCATGATTCAATGACTGTTGGAGTGCTGACATAACACTTACTAATAGCCAACAATCTATTAGTTTATGAACAACATACAATTCAAATTTCTTAAATACACACACATAGTAGGAAGTTTTACTCTTTCCCTCAATAAAAGTTTAACCAGACTCTTTAGGGAAGTAATAAGATAAGGTGTCACCCTTAAAATTTACTTTAAACATGATTTTTAAATGACTCATCCCTGAGCCCAAGTAAGCCAAGTTTTGTAATCATGATTTGATACCAATTTGTAACACACCTGACCCCTAAGTGTTCTTTTAAGGGGTGGGGTATCATAATTTCATTTTCCTTAACTCTCTCTAGGTTCCCCTTTCTCCAAAGTGAAAGTTCTTCCAAACCCACGTGCTCTTTCCTGTCCCCTTTGAAGGATTCAAGAACATGTGCTAGCTCTCCATGCTAGGCCCCTTCCTTCATATGACCTCGGGTTGTGAACCGACGCTTACTCAAAAGGAACTTTGGAACTTCGAGCTTCAGGCGTTTTCACTTCACCACTCGCCAATTCTCCTGAAATCTGAACTAGCGAATTTCTAGAATGACGGGAGAGGGATCGATGGTTTCTTCTCCCTCTCCAGATCAACGACCCACCAAAACTTTGGGCTCAGACTCTTCGACGAGTTCCAAAACACCTCCCCTTGAATCTTCTAGAGTGCCAAGTCTCTCGACTGTGCGATCTTATGCCATGCGTCCACAGAACATCGACAGTTTTGATTTACTCTGGGACTTCGCGCTTTGGGAGTTCTAGAGTATCCAATGCCGCAAACCCCCAGTTTGACTTTCTAACAGAGTGAACCTCCATCCTACACGTGTCCCTTTACAAATCAATGGTCCATTCTCTCCTTTAAGATCAATGACCCACAGATATTTCGGGCTCCAACACTTCAGAGAGTTCTGAACAACCACCAAACGAATCCTCCAGAGTGGAAAATCTCTAAAGTTCACGATCTGATGCCACGTGTCCTCAGAGAATTGATACCTAGACCAATTACCTCATGGAGAAAGAACCTCTTCTGATACAGGATCAAGCCGATGGCGATGGATGTTGTTGTTGCTGACAAGACAAAAGATGATGAATGAAGAAAAGGTGGGCCCTCCAGGTCCATGCTCAGGTCAATCCTTCTCTCGGTACTCCATGTCTAGGACATGTGGGCCTCGAGACATGATCTCCTAGTTATCCCTAAAAAGTGGGGATAACATCTGGCTCCAACTCGAGGACATGTGCTCACCGTAGAGCGCATGAGAACCTCAGCATATCTGGCATAACCTGCATACCTGCTCAATCTCGATAGAAGTATCAGTAACAAAATTGGGGTGATAATTCCACCCCAGCATACATAGATATATATACTAAAATAAAGAAATCAATGAGTAAGAATATGAAAGAAAACTTCTTACCTATACTTACCTATTGGCTGGAATGTTGGGTGTAGTCAAACAACCAGTGAAGCCAATCCAACAACGTTCCTCGATACCTACCTTTGTGCTTCATCATAAACCAAAATAGTGATAAATCAAGCACAAAAATGTCTTGGGTTAGAATATATATCATATCATCATAAATCTCAAAGTTTAACTCATGGAGGCAAGTGGGAGGGAAAAAGTGATCCCAATACATACTCTCAGGAGAGTGCTCAATCCATCTCAGGAATAGATTGTGAAAAGTCAAAGTTTCAGGAGACTGACTCGAGGAATCTGAATGTTGGCTACCTTGGACATCTTCACAACTTGAGGCCTGAGGAGGGATTATCAAAAAACGAAAGGATGATTGACCATTCCTAAAGGGGAGGCTGGAAAACTATGATAATAGGATTCTTCTTGAGGCACTCAAATTTCCCCTAAAATTCAGAATGATATTTTTCCTTACAGGAGACTTGGGATAAGGGACATGTTTCCAAACCACACCTTCAGTGACATGGGGAGGTAAAGTGATCGAAAGGGGGTGGAAAATCTTATCACAAGTATCCTTCTTCAGGGAAGTAACTTCCTCATTTTTATCAATATCTGAGCATAACGTTGGTTGATAACTTTCTTCATAGGATAAATCTAAGTGATCAAATGGATAGTCATCAAAGTCCTCAAGGTATGACCAAAAATTAATTGGAGAGCATAGCATTAGGTCATCCCTAGGTGTCTGAATAAGGTCAGGTTCTTGTTGCCAGATGTCAAAATTATAAGTAACTTCATGGGATAAATGCAAAGGCAACCTTTGGAAAGGACCATCAATGTCATACATGGGTTTTCCATCATATCTAATAATATCCCATCCATGTTTCCTGACATGTATGAATTCATCAAGATTATAAACAAAGTCATTATTTTCATCATAACATGAAGGGGTTAAAACATCTAATACTTCTTTGCTCTCTACATCATAAAATAAAGAATCACTGAAAGCTTTGAAATAACTCACCTTGTTTAATTATTCCTATGCAGGAGATTCAAGTGTTCGGATAACTTCATCAAGTGGAAGATCTTCCTCCACATATTTAGTCTTGAGACATAGAGGATCAATCTTTTCCAAGGGTTCCATTTCCTCTTCACTCTCTGAGTCATAGAACAAGGTACCATCAAAAAACTGGAAAGGAAAATGACTTACCTCATTCTCTTCATCTTGTGTAGGAGGGATAGGATCTTGGAGGGCTTCATCAGGTTGAGGAGCGGTTACTGGTGCTTCATCCTCACAATTCACTTCTTTAGTCATGTCTTCACAACACTCTATTGAATCAGGGGAAAAATCCTGCTCCTTTTCAAGGGGTTGACAACGTTCTTTATGGATCTCTTTTTTCACATTAGAGGGTTCTTGATTTTGAACATGATAAACATTTATGAGATATGCCACAATCTCAGTAGTGAATCCCCCATCTTCCAAGGCTATTGTGATATTATGAAGGGCATCTTCATACATTTGGCAGCATGGTTTGGTAAGATCAATGAACCTACTGATGAGGTGTATGAAAGATGATATACTCTTGTCTTCGCAACAACTCTTAAACCGATCTTGTAAGTAGGATGGCAGAGTGAGTATGAATAATTTTATAAGACCATCCTCTCCTCCCAACCTTATCTCGCTCAAATACTCCAAAACATTTACGATGTGAGGAGTTGGGAGGCCTTAAAACGTTGGAGAGTTGTTTAGCCATTTTGTATCAAATTAATTTGGGTATCCTTGAAAACTTTGAAATCAATACTCAGATACATTTGTTCCTAGTGTGCCATGATCCCATAACTTGGAAATATCACATATTTTGAGAGTGAGGTGGCACCCTGAAAAAATTATTGGAGTCGCCATATAATTTTCCTGAAACTATCAAAGGATAAGGGAAAACACCCTAGTGGAGTCGCCAGGTAAGCTTGTTCAATAAAACTCTAGAGGAAAGACTTACCGAAAAGATTTGTCATTTGAGGAGAATCAACTCAGTGTTCCCCGACAATGGTGCCAAAATGTTATCACACAATTTGTAGCTAGGAGTAAAGGCTATAAGGTAGAAGACCAAACTGGCATAACATGAACCTATCCCACCCAATGTCACTATGATGGGTAGGTTCTTTCTCTTTAGAGAGGTTAGGCCCAAGGGAGACATCCCCGGTGACCTTGGGTTTTGAAGAGGCAAAATGTTAATAGGATGAATATAAGTTCCCCCCCCCCTTCACAAATTACCACCAATCAGAAGTTTCGGCTAAACAACCAATAATAAAGTAAAACCCAGTGAAGAGTACCTGCTTGGAACAAGACAACAACAAACCAATACTTGCAAGCTTATTTCAATGGGTTAGTAGTTCATATCAATCAAAGAACTATTTGATATTCAATATAAGTAATTTGAAAGTAAATGTTGACGAAGTCAATGTTTACACAATAGCAATGAAAAGATAATGTCACTTTGCCAATAAATACTAGAACGATGTGGCATTCAATGTAACCAATCAACACTTTATTTAATTTCTCATAAAGTAAAATGTTGCTACAATAAAGATGAAATATTCAATGATGACGTCAACAACTTAGGGTTAGTAGGTTAGTCTATGCTAGGGTTAGTGTAGTTAGCGTTTCAATTCAAAAGGTTTGAGAGTGTTTGGATCCAATTCTACTTCAACATTTGAGGCTTTATATCAGTGCCTTAGGGTTTAATGGGGTCATAAATGAAGGAAGCAAGAGTTGAAGAAGGTGATATTTTAAAGGACTAGAGGGATAAGTTTTGAAGTGCTGCTAAAGCAGGGCTTCAGAATCATAACCCTATGGGAGAGAGGCTCACTTTGGTGTTGCTAAAGCAAGGCCTCGTACCCTCTCCTCCTTCCCGACAAACGGCTAGCTCAGATGAAGCACAAAATCAAGACAAGAAGGCTTAATGAGGGAGAGTGTTGCTACAACAAGGCTCTTTCATCAAACCCTAAAAGAAAAACAACCCTAAGTGTAGATAACTTAGGCCTAGGATGTCTTCCTCCTCTTGGATTCTAAATGATACGGCTAGCACAGGGGAAAGAGAAACACAGAGTGTAGCTGCGGCTAGGCTCTCTTTTTCTCTTTCAAAGGATGAAAGTTTCTCTATCAGGGTACATGAGACAAGGACCTACTTGTGTGCTTTTCACCTAGGGTTTTGATTCAGCAAATTTATAATCAATATGCAAGAAATTTAAACTACAACCATTCAATAAGAAGTTTTGCAGAAGAAACACTTACAATTCATGAAGAAATAACCAGGCAAACCCTAGTTGTAACACCTTCATTCAAGAGAAACACCATAAATTCCAAAAAATCTCTACCTTCAACAAGTGTGCATCACTTAGTTTAGCCAAAAACCCAAATAGGGTGCAAAAATAAGACCTCACTATGAGTGAGTGAATTTGTTATAATAAAATGAGAGTGAAAACCCTCAATATATAGTGTATCAATGACCTAATTTACTTTTTAGGTCATAAAAAGGTCGACAAGGCCATAATACCAAAATAATACTATTTTTACATTAAATGCTAAGTAAAACCCTAATCAAGCAAAAAGGTGAGACATCAAGCCCCTTTGAGGGAGACGTTAGTGTTGGATTACTGAGAGGGAGGGTGAATCAGTAATAGCGTAATTATAATCATTTTTCTTCAAATGTTATATCAATGTAGAATTATTATCCAATAATGAGCTGTAAGAAATAAACAATCACACACATACACAATACACCAGTGTTTTACGTGGAAACCCAAATCGGGAGAAAACCACAGAATGTTTTTTCTTATATGTTTTGAAGAATTACATTCATTGGAAGCACCAACTTCCTTTGTTTTCCAGCTGCAACTGGAAGGAGGCTCCAACCCCCTAGTTTCTTAGGCTACAACCGGAGGGAAGCTCCAACTCCCAAATTCTCTGGCTACAACCCCCAATGTTCTCTGGCTACAACCACCTATCCTTGCCCCGTCCTGCCACCCTGAAGTAGAAGTAGAATGATGGAACCATTGTCACACTATCACTGTTTACCACAGATACTTGGATATGTTTTCTCACTTTCATAGAAATTTCATAGACTGAATCATTATAGAAATTTTTTTATAAAGAAAATGGTGAGATGACCTGTAAATAACATACCTTAGAAAGCACCATCAAAAGAATTTATCCTTCCTTGCATTTCGGCCTTCTTTTCTTCACCTTCACTCAAAATTATAGATATCCTTGGTTGCCTCAGACACATATAGATATTCAATATTCTCAAGTGTGATTCAAATGAGAGAGCCTTGCCTCTTATTTATACTCTCCAATTAGCATCCTTAAAAACATCTTCTAGGTCACTTGGCCCACTTTCCTTATTTTAGGGTTGGGTCCACTT
>SNQJ01S0018039.1:210827-238758 GCA_010110895.2 Picea sitchensis | reverse complement strand
TACTTTTAGTTCTGTCACCAATTAAATTGGAAATTAGAGAAGTTTTAAAAAGAATGGTGAAGGGCCACATTCAAGGTAGATTCCAGTACATTAAATGGCGGAATCGAGGATCTGCTTCGACATAGCAGGTGGTGCCTGCATTAGCGATTGTCTTCTAGAGAGACAAGCTCGAGACCCAACTTGCTATACTCGGACCTCGTCGGGGACATGCACTGAAAAACGATCAAGAGCAACCTGCTCTGATACCACTGATCCGGATTATTTTCGGCACGAAATGAGAGCGGAGATATAATAAAGAAATGCACAGAGATATCGCGTATATCCAATAACATAATCAAAATATATCAAAGATGTAACCATAAACACAGAGATACAGTAATACACGATTTCTATTAATGAAATAAATGTACAGAGACTGTAAAATACAGAGTGAAAGACTTGCTAGAATGGTGGTAGCTTATCTCTGAGAAGAGATGTGACCGCTACTCGCATCCGTGAGAAGATGATTACAATGAGGCTCTGAATGCCCTTTTACAATAAACAGGAATGCCAAAAGTCCTAAACATCCAAAAACCTAACCCTGGGAGATGAAGCGCCAAAAGTCGTGTGGGCCCCGTTTGGGTGAGTTGGTGCATCAACTTCCCAGGGTCGTAACTTTTGCATACGATCTCCGTTTTAGGCGTATGATAGCTCGTTGGAAAGATCTATCTGAGGCCTACAATGCCCGAGACAAAATGGCATTGTTAGATGGCATTTTGCGACAGAAACACACCCAAAAAAACATCGTTTAGGGCCTCAAAATGGCCCCGGAAGTTCAGGACCCGAAAAAAACTACTAAAAATAGTAAATTGCCAAAATGGCCAAAAAACTGTTTTGAGCCATTTGGAAAAGGTGGGTGGCCCCCGATATCCACCTGGATCATATAGGGTGTCAAATTGCGAAGGATATAAACAAGGCTCTGCTTGGTTGAGGATGAAAAATTGTTGAGGCAAACGATTTATAATGCAAAGTGAGAACCGACTATAGGCTCAATACTTCAAGCAAGGAAATGAGATGCAATCACAACTTAATTCCAAAACATGTCCTTTTTTATATATTTTAGTATACTTGGTGTGAAAAAGGGATAATCTTGTGCCAAATAGATGTTTTTTCAAAACCAATTTTATGAGTAAGAAAGAGACAAGTTTACTCAGAAATCTTTTCACTTTTTGATAACAAGTTGGAAAAGAGATTAAATAAGACTCGCGACCTTTCAAATCCAATTTAACGAGTGTGAAAGGGACAAATCACTCGACAATCTTTTCTCTTTTTAGATGAGTTGAAAAAGAGCTTAAATTAAACTCGTTTGAGAGTCCTCGGGCTATAAGGCCACATGTTTATGAATGATAAATGAGTCTCAGCATAAAGTCATGTACGAGTTGTGAGGGACTCCCGATCCTATGAAAAAAAAAATTCATGGGCACCAAATGAAGTAGGGGATCTAACTAGGGCACCCATTTTTGGTAAGTCTCTACCACTTGATAACGACACAACTTTATATAAGATGGAAGGTTTTGTGTCGCAACAAATGGGTTCGTACCAAGGGCATAAAGAGTGACAGTTATAGGATAATACGAAAATGCATAACGTAGTGGATACCTATCATATATGCTGGGTAATGAAAATACCTACCTGTGGTGACGAACGACCAACATAACACTGAAAAATGCAAAACTCCTAGGTAAAAACTGCAAAAATGAACTCGATCCACCTTTGTATTAGTCTATTAGGTAAAAAAATGGCTTAAAACTATAGAAAGTGGGTAAAAATAATTTATAAATAGTAACAAAATAAAAAATTACTATACCATTTTGATTTTTTACCCAACTAGTGCAAATTGGACTAAAATACCTCTAAGATTCAAATGACGATTGCAGGAGCATCAAGCAATGAAATCATGAACCGTCTAGATCAGGTAATTCTTATTCTCTTCCTCTTTAAATTTAGTGGATTAAAATTTTGAATTAGGCTCCAAATTTTTAGTTATTGAGGGCGCAAAGTGTAGATTTCAGTGTACACTAGATGGCTTTGATTAGGTCGCGTATACGACGAGGTATACTCTCCTATGTGAACTACAAGGGGCGTATATCAAGACCTACATGTGACTATATGTAAATTATGCAGCGTATAGGAACGCAGACAATCATTTTGAAGTGTTCTAACTCAAAATTTTATTTGTCTTTGACAGGATGGTTCTTGAATGGAGAGAGAGAGAGAACGAGGAGGTCGATGCTACTATAGATCAAGATCCAAGGGCCCAAATAGACTTAAAGCAATGTGGTTTGTATAAGGTTTGGGAGCTCAAGGGAATGAGATCCCATGTGAGGTTGCTCGAGATGTTGGTGGGTTATTGGGACTGTTATAACCCTAATTTGCACCAGACATGCATACCTGGAATCAGGCCATCTCACTTGCCATTTTTGCCAAGCCACCATTGAACAAATCTTCTAAAAATCCATCCTTTTGAAGGCATACATGCCCCGCACCACTGTTTCCCACCTATATACACTATCTAACCCATTACAACCCGCGTATACTGACAAAATCATAAAAAATAGAAAGTTGTAGACGGAATACAAATTTCCGGATAATTGCATAAACCGTTTGACCACCCATAACCGGTCACTCAACGAGATAACTACCATCTTCTAGCCTATAAAAGAAGAGGTAGGGATCCCATTTGAAAGAAGGAAGAAAAGAAGAGAAAAGAAAATTTGCCAATTTTTGTATTCCCCTTACCCCAATCTTTTGCAACCATTTTGTGAGAACTAAAGAGGAGAAGCATATGTGGAAGCGGTTGGTGCACAGTTGAATAGGAGCCCAGGACCAGGTTCGAGGAGCAGTGGCCAATCTCACCATTGTAAGTTACATTTGTGAGGTTAATAAGAAAGAAGTATTTTTCCCATCCCGCCATATGAGGTGTTCAAATATTCAGTTTTGATTATATTTTATTAGAACCTCTAACCCACTAATTCATATATAAGATGCATGTTTGGAGTTCCTTGTTTGTATATTTATGAATGCAGGTTGGATTTGGGAGGAAACTTGTAGTCAAGGAGCTACCGAACGCGAAAGGATAGACACCAAATGCATAATTTCAAGGTAGAGTTACCAGATCCTTTTATCCTTGTGTTTTATGCTTGAATGTGGGGTCTATGTTGGGATTATAGTAAAAAGTAGGAGACTTTAGATGGTCATTTCTGCATGCATTACAAAACCCTTAGTGCTAGTCCGTAGGGGGTTTTCCCACCCATAACAGAATTGGTGACCGTACTGGGGAAGATATCTAGGGTTTTTGGGGATACTTTTTGGGTGTTTTAAATTGGTTTGATGACCTTTTTTTCGAGTTTCTGCAAGAGTCTGATTTTGTAGGGATTCTGGTCTTCCATACCAATACTCCCTGTTTTGATTGCTAGAATTATTTTTCTTTTTTCGAAAAGTCACAGAGGTATGCGCAGCCTGTACAAGGCCTGAGAGCGTATATACGTGCCTTACCTTTGGACAACCCACATACATACGCTGGTTGTTGAAAGGTCAGTAGTGTGCTTGGGTTCATAAAATCTTTTTTAAAGAAGAGGTAGTAATCCTCTCCCCTTTCATAAGTCATACTTCTCAAGGATTTTTTGATCCATTCCTGGTCTCTGTTGTTGCAGTCTGTAGTTTAGATATGACCTCAGATTAGCTTTGTTTTTTCAAAGTTTCCTTGCATCTTCTTTATAAAAGTAAGTTTTTGTGTCTTTAAGGGATTCTGGTTTTCAATACCATTACTCCCTGCCTATGCTTGAATGCTTGTTTTTCATTTTTTGAGGAGTTGCAGAGGTGCACGCGGCTTGTAGTGGGCCTGCATGTGTGCATACATGCCCTACCCTTGGACAACCCATGTACATACGCTTGATGTTTAAGTGTCATTAGCGTGCCTGTTGATATTTTTTTTTTTTAGAAGAGGTAGTCATCCTCTTCCCTGTCAGGAGTCACATGTCTTAGGGGTTTTCTTGATCTAGCCCTAGTCTCTTTCATAGCAGTCTGTAGCCTAGGTTTGAATTCAGCGTAGCTTTCTTTTTCTTTGAAATATTTCTTGTTTTTGTTTATTAAATTTTTGGATGAGATTGTGAGTCTTTTCTTATCTGCCTTGTTGGGTTTGGTGAGTGACTCCCTGCGATCCGCAGGAGAGCCAGAAGTCATCTCTTGGTTTTTTCTTGTCTTTATTTTTCTCCTTTTTCTTTTGAAAAGAAGAAAATAATACAATTTAAAATTTCTTTCTTTTGGAGGCATAATAAAAAAATATAGATTTAACTTTCTTTGTTTGGTCAAGTAGTTGGTTGTTTGCATTAGCAATCAGGAAAAAGAATGCTTTCATAAGTTCTTGGCTGATTGACTTAGGACAATAAGTAGATCATAGTTGAGTGAAATCTTGTTTTGAGTTTTTTGTTAAAAGATCTTAGAAAAAAAAAATAGTTTGAAAAGTTGGTTAAAGAGTTTAAATGTGAAAATATGAATTTGTGAAGAGGAAGTAGTTTGTTTTTAGTTCTAGTATATTCTCTTCTCTTTCATCTCTTAAAAAAATCACTGATTTCATTTCCGTTCCCTTTGACTTAAGAAAACCACTAAAATTAACGATTAATTAAAATCAACTAGACTTTATGATTGTAGGGTCCATCAACTAGTCTAGGCTAGAGCCTTGATTTAGGATTGGAGAGGAAACTCTTCAATATTACAAAAACAAACATAAGAGTTTGTGCTAGGGAGTGCTAAAAAGTCCAGTATCATGAAAGTTATCCGGGACCCCCCTCTAACACAGGGGCTAAACACGAGGTCACGTGCGGAAAGGTAGCGGAGATAACCCCTCCAAATTCGGACCAAGCGTAGTGGGGAATGTATATAGAGGGCTTATCTTGGGATTTCATTGATCTCATTTTCCATGGAGCTTCGTGGGTCTCGAATCCATTCAAGGTCCTTATTTGTATTCTAGAACACTTTCTTTTGATACCCTTGATAGGTTTTTGTCTTGATACCCTGCTCATTGTGGTCCACTCGATTGTCGCCTGTACCCACCTGGTGACTGTTCGCGTGCTGGCAACCTAGTTGCCTTTATTTTAGGGACTTACACAGGTGATGGCAGGGGTATAACATGGTGCCTAGGACAGACATTGGGCCATGCTTTACAGAGTATACCTGAAGGGTTCTTCCGTATTCAATTTTCACTTGCACCGATAAGTTTCTCTAGTGTTGGCTAGTGTAACTGTTCTTCCAACTAGCTAGTGATCTGCTTGTCTTATCTCATAGGGAATTTTTCTAGTGTGTGTTGGTTCTTGAATGTTAATAGAAAGCCCTAGTGTGTCATTGATATTATCACACAGTGGAGGATCAGGAGCTCCTTCGGTCATGAAGGCTTCTTAGTCTGCCATCGGTCAATCTGGAACCACCCCCGTCACCGCTAAGACAAAGACTAGACCAACAAGGGTTTTTTGAGGTGACTGGGTCACAGGAAACTGTGCCCGACCCATCTCTGAGAGAAGAACATTTGATTCCGGAGGAACCAACCATTTCAGAACTTAGAGCAGAATCTCCTAGGTTGTATGAACCTATGAACATTGATCTATCAACGCCCATCATTGTACAAGTTTATCCTTACGAGCGCCTGATAGTGTCACAAGCATCAATGGAACCGAATGTTGCGACTTCTTCAGGGAATTACCATATTCCCTCCACAACTTTCACTACAGGGGGTGTTCCACCTCCTAACCAAGCGTCATTGGTCCAAACCACCATGGTCTCGACCACCTCTACCTCGAGTAATGTTCTGATTTCGTCTATCGCGACGATCACTGCTCCTTTCATGCAGAGTGCGACAGGCCCTCCACTCTCATACGTGATGCATGGATTCAATATGAACTTTGTCCTTTCTTACTCCACTCTACAGAGTTTAGGTCTAGGGGCAGGGAGCTCTAATGCTCCTCTACAAGGATCCATGGGAGGCACTTCAGCCTCCTATAATGCTTTCCCTTACGAAGGGGGTCATATACGTCCTTTGTCCCCTTCGCTTGGCGGTACTCACCAACATCCCATCGGGCCGAACGTAAACTTTAGCTCATTTGGAGAAGGTAGTCAAGGACTTCCTTATTATAGCATGTCGATAAGTTCGACATCATTCTCTTTGTTCGCCGCATTTGGTAAGAATGCTTTCTCGTCAACTGTCGTCTTGACTGGGGGAAACCTTGGTTATGGACAACAATATCCTATGTAGGGTACTATCCCTGCACAGGGGGAAAACCCAGGAATTCCTTCCCCACAAGGACCCTAGAATCCATGGAAGGGATCAGTGCCCTCGTCAGAGATTTCGACCGGGGGAAACCCCTTCCATAGCCAATGGAACCCTAGGCAAGGCTCAGTACCTATGCCCCTCGGATCGGCAAGGGGCAACCCTTTCCAAAATCCTTAGAACTTAATTCAAGCCCAACCTTCTACGTCCTATTATGGGAGTCAATCGATGATGTCTCAACAAGCACAGAACCCGTACACTGGTCATGGCCATGGCTTTTACAAGAACCCTGGCCAGCAACCTAACTTTTCCTAGCAACCTAGTGTTAGTCAAACTCTAGGCCCCTTTTTCCATGGTTATAATAAACAACCCAAATTACCGTTTCTGGCAACTTTGCACTTTCCAGAATTGACAAGGTTATTGAACAACCCTATCTATCACAAACCGCATTGGCCTCCTATGCTGACCAAGTTGCCTTCAGACATTCTAAAGCTCGAGGCTAAGCCTAATGAATATCTAGGCGATCATGTGACTACCTTTCATCTATGGTTCTCGTCCAATTCGTTGAAAGACGACTCTGTCTAGTTGCATTTGTTTCAACGCACTCTCATAGGGAGTGTTGTGAAATGGTACATTGAGATCGATCGCTCGAGATACTCTTCCTTCGGTGAATTGTCAATGGATTTCTTAAAACATTTCCAATTGCCTGTGAGATACGATGTCGACACTGAAATGCTAGCCAACTTTGAGTAGACAAAGGCAAACCATATCTTTGATCACATCCGAGAATGGAGATGCCGGAAGAGTTTGATAAAAGTTCCAGTCCCACCAGCATTCCTGCTTGACTGGTTCCTTAAGTATTTAGTACCCCAGTTATCCAAAGACATCGCAACGTCGGGAGTGTTTTCCAAAGAATATGCAATAATGAGAGCTCAACAACTAGAGATTATTTACTCTCAGTCTGGTTTACTTTATGAAATTTTCTAGATGCACCACAGTCAATACTTAACAAGACTAGACAGAGAGATGGACCACATGCCGATGGTATTGTCGGTTCAACACAAATGAAGCCTGTTGAACATCTGTCAAAACAATTGCAGCAATTGTCAATACAAAAAAAAGTGGCCAGCGAGACCACTAGTCTGGTTGCCCCCCCTACTCAAACGTCGAATGTACACAGTGTGAAATCGACAAACCCGAAGGCCACCCAACAACCTGACGAAAAGAAGAAACAATGAAAGAAGGGTAAAGGGGATAAGAAACCTACCGATAATGTTGGAAGGGAAAACACAGAAAAGAAGAAGTCGAAGTATCCTTGTAACCTATGCACGGAAGACCACCCGACTCACCAGTGCCCTCGGCTTGTAGAGGCCCAAGATTTATTGGTGCAGCAGCAGCCTGTTGTGTTAGCGAACCCATTTCAACATGGGAAAAATTTAACTCAAGCCTCGCCGAGCACAGATGAGGGCAGTCAAGGACCCCCTCCGTCTTCGAGTAATTCTTCGTCCGCAAACGTTTATATGATGAAAGGTGATGCCTATATACAGGGATGATTTCAGGGGATAAATTTTTCTCATGGGATAATTTTCCATGGTTTTCCCAAAAAAGGATTCTCTATTCTAAAAATGATTCGCCCAAATTATATAGGATAAAATTATTTTACCTTAAAAATCGCCAAATGTTTATATAAACTATATAAAATCCTTAGAAATTTGAATTTTTTTATAAAAATATCACCAAACATTTATAGTTGGAATATGAAGGATTAGTAAGATTCGCCAAGGTTTCTACATTTGAAAATAAAATTTCATCCTTAAAATCATCCCTGCCTATGTATCGACTAGAGTGCATGATTACGGAATGCCACACACCCCTGAGAAGAGCAAAGAAGCCAAAAACCCACCTCTTCCTCTCCAGATCGATAAAACATTGGGCGAAACAATGACACACATCCCAAAAGGTGCATTCAAGAAAGCTTCTCACAATCCAAACGTAAGGGCCTACCAGAACTACTCTGTGGTGGAGGATTTGTCTCAAACCCCTTGTGCAATGTCTGCTTTGGAGGTCCTCCAGAGATGCCCTTCCCAGAGAAAGGCCTTGTTAGCCGCCTTAGGATCTGCTGATACTTGTAATCCGAGTACGATCATGCTTAATACGAATGACTTAAAACCTTGTCTCCCTTACCACATGGCATTTCAGATAGTAGTGGATTACACCACGAACAATTTTACCCAGAACATTTTTTTCACGATGGTTGATGAGGGTTCCTCGACATGCGTGATGTCATTGGCATGTTGGAAGGCCATAGGACAACTCATTTTGTCTCCGTCACTGACTCTTCTTACCACTTTCGATGGTCGTTCATTCCGACCACATGGCATCATCCCCTCTTTTATCGTGCAGTTAGGGGGGAAGACCGTGTGCGTCGAGGTTGAATTGGTTGATGCATCTCTCGACTACAATATCTTGTTAGGAAGGAATTGGACCTATGCTATGAAAGCATTGGTCGCTATAGTTTTTCGGGTCTTGTTGTTTCCACACGAAGGCTGGATCGTGACCATTGATCAGTTGTCTTTCTCCCATCCTGACCCTTCATCGGGGGCATCCATGGTCTCGATGATTGATAACCCTCAGCTTGGCATTGTCATTATAGGGGTTGGTTTGTTCCCACCTTTGATGGGTACTTTTGATTACCCACCTCCTTCTAGTGATGCTAATTTCATTTCTGACCAGCCTAAGATTGAGATTTTTCAAGTCTCGTCATTTCGTATGAATTTCTTCAATGATCTGTGGACTCTTCCTTTCCCATCGGACAATATGGAAGGGACAGGTCATCAAGGTATGGCCATTCCCTTGTCCACAACAAAAGTTGCATACTCAATAGTCCAACAAGCTTCAGCCGAGCCCGATCCAACTCCTGCACAGGAGTTAGATCCGATTCTTGAGCCTACTTAGGCTCAAGGTTCCCTTTCTGATACTGATTCTTTAGACTTATTCTTGCCTTTAGACAAAGAAATTATTGAAGCAATGACTAGTCCAGATAGACCCTAGGATGATCTCCATCACATATCTTATTTCCTCCAAGAGTTAAGAAGAATTGAAGCAGGAGAATCCACCTTGACTATGAATGGATATAGGTCTTGTCCTATAAATCCCTTGGCTACACACACTATTTACGTCGAGAGTAATATGGAAACCATCGCTGAAACGATACCTATTGATATATCCAAAACCCCTGGCATTGTAGAGAATATTCTCGTCGAAGCTGATTGTTCCCCCAAGGAGATTCGAATATACACAGATTTATTTAAAGAATTCTGTGATGTTTTTGCCTGGTCTTATGAGGAAATTCCAGGCATAGATCCAAGAATTGTTGAACATGAAATCATGATTTATCCTGACATTAATCTGATACGGCAGAAGCTTCATCCATTCAATCCTAAGAAAGCAGCAGCTATTAAGGCTGAAGTAGAGAAACTGCTCAAAGAAGGTTTTATCTACCCTATCCATTTGAATCAATGGGTGTCAAATCTCGTTCTGGTCGACAAAACACGGGGTACGATTAGCGTATGTATGGACTTCCATGATTTGAAAAAATCCTATCCAAAGGATAATTTCCCCACACCATTTATTGATTAAATAGTTGATGAATGTGCAGGTTGTGAGGCCTTTTCTTTCATAGATGGTTTTTCGGGATACAATCAGATATAGATCAAACCCAAAGACCAACACAAAACCACTTTCATTTGTCTGTGGGGTACATTTGATTATCGGAGAATGCCTTTTGGTCTGAAAAATGCTAGAGATACCTTTCAGTGGGCCATGTCTTTCACTTTCCACGATCTCAAGAATATAGTTGAGGCCTACCTTGATGATCTAGCATCATGATCTTGTAAGAGAACTGATCATCCCACACACCTTCGACTTATATTTGAGCGATGTTGCTACTACTAGATTCGCTTGAATCCAAACAAATGCAGTTTTTGTATGACATCGGGTTGTCTTCTAGGTTTCATAGTTTCAACAACAAGGATCATGGTCAATCCTCTCAAAGTTGAGGCAATAGTTCAGTTGCCTCCACTACGCACAATCCTTTAGCTTCAGAGTTTACAGTGAAAAGTGAACTTTTTACGGCATTTCATAGAAAACTATGCCAAGATCATGAAGGGCTCTATGCATTTACTGAAGAAGGATGTTCCTTTTCATTGGGACGAAGCCGCTCAATGCTCGTTCAAAGTGTTGAAACATGCCCTCACAACTTCCCCTCTGCTTCGGCCACCCAATTATAATAAGGATTTCTTATTGTACTTGGCTACGACAGAGTCGACCATCGGTATGGTCTTGGTTCGGGAGGATTATTTTCTCTCAGAATATGTAATTTATTACCTGAGCTGAGGCCTGGTTGGATCGGAACTCAATTATTCTCACGTTGAAAAACTTGCGTTAGCAGCAGTTCATGTTGTCTAACGGTTATGTCATTATATCTTGTTTCGCAAGACCACCGTCATTGCCATTTTGAATCCATTTCAGTACGTGTTGACACGAAAATTAATTAGCGGAAAGATTAGTAGATGGATAGTTGTCCTTCAGGAATTTGACTTAGATTTCATTTCAGTGAAATCCAAAAAGTCACTAATCTTTGCAGAACTCATATCGGAACTTCCAGTCGAGTTAGGTGATATTATTCTCAAAGATTCTGTTATTAAAGGAGACATGTTTTTTATCACGTCTTTGGATCGTTGGTATGGAGATGTACTTGTCTATCTCTAGACTTTGAAGTGCCCCGCCTCTACTTCTCGTGATGAGCGTCACCGTATACGCCATCAGGCCAATAATTATCTCATACTCAAGGACACTTTATATCGTCGAGGTGTAGACTACATCCTTCGCCGATGTCTCACTCATGAAGAAGCAAAAATCATGCTTAACGATTTCCACACTAGAGCATGTGGCGATCATCTCTCTAGGTTGGAAACAACCCAAAATATTCTATGAGTCGGTTACTTCTAGATGACATTAATCAAAGATTGTTTTGAATCGGTCAAGAAGTGCCACTAGTGTCATATCTTCTCTCGGAATATGAGGGCATACCCCGCTCCCATGTTTCCCATCATTGTCATTGGCCCCTTGACCAAATGGGGGATTGATTACACTACATGCAACCCCCCTTAATAAAGGGGGTACCTTTATATCATCGTACCAGTAGACTACTTCATGAAGTGGGTCGAAGCTATGCCAACGTTAAAATATGATGGCAAGACTGAAGCTCTCTTTTTGTTCAACTAGATAAGAGCAAGGTTCGGCATCCCGAGAGCGATTTCCACTGACCATGGCAGTCACTTTCAGAAAAAAATGATGACTGAGTTAACATAAAATCTTGGGTTGAGGCACGAACATTCGTCACCCTATTACCCACAAGCGAATGGTCAGGTGGAAGTTGTAAATAAATATCTTAAGACCATTCTACAACGAACGATCAATTCGGCCTACCAAATGTCTGTTAATACTGCAACCGGTTTCTCACCTTTTCAACTCATTTATGGGCTGGAAGTAGTCTTGCCCATAGAGTGCCATATCCTGTCTCTAAACTTGGCAGTACAATTATTTCCATACACTTCACCGCTTGAAGAGCGTTTATTATACCTCGAGCAACTCAATGAGTAGTGTCGTGATGAGGCCTTGGCTAATGAGGCTCACAAGAGAAAAGTTAAATGTCAGTATGATCAGTCTGTTCGTCCTTAGATTTTCTCTGAAGGTGACCTTGTCTTAGTCTATGACCAAGATAAGGACCCCTGGGGGTAGGAAAATTCAAACCCATGTGGTTCAGACCTTTCATCGTAAAAGAGGTTCTAAATAAGGGCACTTATCGTCTAGTGGACTTTGAGGGAAATACTTTTGCAGATCCTAGAAATGGGCTCTACCTCAAGAGGTATTACTCGTAGGTGGGTTGCCTCGGGTGACTTCTTATAACATATGTATAGTTCTTGTACATTTGTTTCTGTAATTTTTATCTTTTTATTTTTATGGAAGTGTCATTTTTTATATCATCTTTTTCACTGTGGAAGATGTCAGGTGAATCAGAGGTGTTCATTGGATTCGTGGATGGCACTAGCTGGCACACTCGGAGGCTTACTTCCGCGACTTGGGTGATTTTCACACCTCAAGGCTAGTTGCTATCTTCAGGAGGTATCTGTTTAGGTGATGCCACAAACAATGTTTCTGAATACAACGTAGTCTTAGAGTTGCTTTGTGATGCTTTGTCACATGGTATCTCTTACCTCAAATTCTACTTAGACGCTCAGCTAGTTGTGTCTCAATTAAATGGAGTTTACCACGTTTATGATCCTACTCTACACCGACGATTCCTTAGGGTATGTCTCTTAGAACGAAGATTTGATTACATTAATTATATCCATGTTCCTAGGAGATTGAATCAAGTCACAGATACTCTAGATAATCATATATTAGATTGGCATATTGCACACATGTAAGAAAAAGAACACACACGCACATGTAAATACATTTGTAAATAAATGCAATCCATAAAACACAAAAAGATGTAAAAACGAATATATATATCTCAAAGTATCATAGTACATAGGTGGGTAGGAGTGCCTCAAAAAATATGTGTCCAGTAAAGATTCAAGCGGGTTATGCCCTCAAAAATATACAAAAGGTGCCCTCAGCACGTAAGAATTCTAGCCTAACTAAGGATGGGACCTATTGGCCCTACCATAGTGAACAAAAACATTGGCCAAACGTCGAAAAAGCTGGACCTAGGTCTGTGGTATCCCGATAACGTGATTCTGCATGGATGGTGGGAGATCCTCGATCTCCCCCATAGGGACTGTATGAGTAAGCACAGTGAGGTTCCTCTCTACCCATATCAAAACTCTCTCAGCCTCTCTGGCTAGAGGTCCCCCTGTTGCTGTTGGTCCATCGAATGTAACTGGTCCTGCCTCTGGTCGAGGACACTGCCTGGTCCTCGTGAAGTTGGTTGGATGCACTGGCCCCATGTCTTCACATAATAGATACATAGTTTTCAGATACTCTGATGCACAAAACAAAAAAAAAATGATATATATAAAAAGACATAAAAATTAAATAACTTAAAAAAAAAAACATACCCATCTCTCCTCGCTCCTCTTCGGGAGGTACAAGCATGTCAGGATCTCTAGAATAGTTGATCCCGACATAGGGGTAGTCCTTTATGGTCGGAATTTATCGTGCCCACCAAGAAAACAAATTGTCTTCGAAGGCCTCAATAGTCCTCCCCCCACCCTATCGCGGCAACAACACCACCCATATGCATAGCATTGGGAGAGAGGGCTCATGCCCTCATATCATCTCTCTAGGGATGAGACTTGGTACCCTCTCAAAGAAAAAGGAACACACAATAGTCCCGAACCCAAAGTTTTTGTGTCTCTGCATACGACACTCTGTCATTTGTCTCTTCATACAATCTAGTAAGGTGGTGCTCTAGTAAAACATTTGTGCATTTAAGCACTAAACCGCACAATTCATGTGCGCCCAGGAAGACTGATGTAAATATGCGGATCAATTTATCTGCCCAATGAGTAGAAATATCGCTTTCAACGATAGGTTATAAATATTGTTTATCAACACCTATGTGCCCACTTTGTCTGTGCCAGCTTCGAAATGGAGTCCAATCAACTCCTCTATGTTGTGAGGCCTGGAGGGAAACGTGCAAAAGTTGACTGGTTCCCCTCTCCTTGAGAGGCCGGTTAGAAAGTATATATCTTCAGTCGTTGGAGTCAATGAATGTCCCTTAAGAATGAATGCCTTTGCATCCAGGTGTTAGTAATCTACCAGGGAATTCAGAAACCTAGGTTGTGACTGCATAAATGGACACTAGAAGAATTTCAACAAACCACACTACGTCAATGCGACAGTAGCATCAGAGTCCTCTTTGACCAAATTATCAATGTCCTCATGCTCCATCTCCCTCCAATGAACATACATCCTACAATTGACAAGTTCAGGAGGGGTTAACTCTTATATCTTTTAAAATTTTCAACATGTTGGAGGGTATACGCGAGTTGTAGTATACACAGTCATGTATGCTTGCGTGTAGTATTTCCTCTGCACATGGGCATATGCTGGTTGTCATAGGAAAACCCTTGTATACGTAGGGCCGACCCTTTTAAAGGTCAGCGCCCCCCAAAAAACAAAAAGAAATGCACAAATGACTAATTGAAATGCAAGAGGGGATAGTATGTACTTACTTGATCCAAGTGGAAGTTCGTTTCGTCCACTGAAGCTCCCAGAATCAACTCTTTTGACAAAGGGGTGTTTTTGGCTTTTTAGCCAATTTCTCAATTAGCAATGGTAATAATGAGCTTCCAGCTTCTATTTATAGACCTTTTGGCTCCTTTTTGTCATTTTTTGGATTCCTTTGTCATTTTTTCTAACCTGAAAATCATGTAATATGGTTCAAGAGTTTATTAGGGCATGTTACGATAAGTGTTGCTTTGGGTATTGGGAATTTGTTTGGAGATTTGGGTCATTTTTAAAGGTCCTTTGGTAAAAAATAATTTTTCCAACTTGTTGCAAGTAAGTTAGGATTCCACCTCCACTTTCTGTATCTCATTGTCTTTGTCGCTTTGCCATAGGATCAACCCCACCAGGTTGCAACACAGAACCATCATTGTTTCTTTAAAAGTGTCATAATTTAGTGGTAGAGCCTTCCACTTTCATGGATTCCCTAGGTAGATCTTGGTTGCATTTTTTGTATCCATGTCGTCACGAACAACTATAGGATCGGGAGTCCTTATTAGTTTTTCCTAATTACGAGTATGAGCCTCATTTGCATGATTCATTATCACTCTTGACCTCACCCTCGGGACTCCCAAAACACAATGGGTCTTCTTTTAATCCCTTTTCAGACCCTCTAAACATGAAAAGATTGCTGAGCGATATTGTCGCCCTTCACGCTCGCTAAACTGAAATTTGAAGGCACTTTTGTCTGGTGATAGTTTACCCCTTTTTCGGTCCAGATGGTCAACTATACGAACAAAGGTATACTCTAGGAGCCTTGGTTCTCTAGAAGACTATTCTCAGGTATAATTTTAACCCTTTTTCTGGCCCGAGGGACTAAATTTATGAAAAAGGAACCCACACGGATTCCATAGTTAAGCTCTTTTCAGACTCCCGAAAATTGAAAAGATTGCCGAGTGACCTTGTTCCTTCACACTCGTCAAAATGCTCCAGAATAACATCCCATACAAAGTCCATAGTTAAGCTCTTTTCAGAATCCTTAAAAGTGAAAATATTGTCGAGTGATCTTGTCTTTATCACACTCATTAAAATGGTTTTGAATGGACGTCTTTTCGGTGCTAGTTTACCCCTTTTTCGAACCAACTAGACTACCTTTGAAAAATGTACCCCAGTGGAGTCTCCTTTTACATTTTTTCATACTCTCTAAAAATGAAAAACCATCGAGATTACCTTCTCTGGGATCGTTAAAATTACATCGAAGGACGTTGTCATTGTTTCTTGTTAATCACATTTGCATTCCTGCATCTTTGGCCTAATGTCAGCTCCATGTTTCCCTCAACTGAACCATTTGAAGCATGCCTTATACGCAAGCCTTGTAGCACTTTTTCTTCTGCGTCTTGACACCTTGACCAATGGAGGGATTTTCCCAAGTGTCCTTTTCCTGCATATGTTTTCTTTCTCTGAACATTAGTGTGTTCCTTGTGCTTGTAACTGGTATGTTAGTGACACTCATTCCTCCTTTGTAATGTATCATTATTTTAGTCTTTTTCAAGCTTCCCAAAAAATTATTGAAAAAAACAAAAAAAAATCAAATATACCCCAAAAAGAGGAAGGGAAAAGTATTTTATTTTTTGGCAGCACAATGAGTCTCCCTTGGACAAAGCACATCCTTCCATTTGTTCATCAAGCTCAGGGAAATAATGTGACCTTAGAAATTTTTTCTCTCTACATAGAGTTGTGTCCTCCTCTGTTTGGTTATTCTTCCAAACATATGGAGAGTTTGTGTTGCCTCCTGCATCGTGAACTTATGTCAATACCATGTTGCCTGAGTCTCATCATTTGTGGTGTTTTTGTCCAAGGGAACTTTTTACCAAGATTGAGTTGGCCCTTCTGCAGTTTGTCTCTTGACCTCATGCCCGACCATCCCAAAAATCCCAATCAAGTCTTTGTTCAAAATCAATGAAGCACTAAGCCTGATCATCAAAATCCTCTAGTTTGTTCCTGACGAGTCATCAAAGACCTATGGGTAGTGAACTCGTATACCCATATTACACTCCTACTTGAGTTATGAATATTTTGAGGTTGTTGCTTGAGCTCTGAAGGCCTCATCTCTAGCCATCATGAATCTTTTGTTTCTTGAAGATGGATACTCTACATGTATATCTTTTTTGATTTCGAGATGTAGATCCATTGTGTATTTCTCGTGACTACACTTTATATAGTTATATGACATGGATATACAGTGTATTTGATTGGAAGTCATGGTTTTATTTCATTCCGAGCATGGGTATGCCCGCCTCGGTGAGACAATTGTTATTTTTCAGATGGAACCTCTTGAACTTTGGTCCCTAGGCTCACTCGCTTCGTATATTGGTGAAGATTGGTAATGCATTTCAGCCATTAGATGCTCTTCTGACCTCACACATTAGGGGGCATCTGTTATAACCCAAATTTTACCAGACATGCATACCTGGCATCAGACCATCTCACTTGCCATTTTTTCCAAGCCACCATTGAACAACTCTTCTAAAAATCCATCCTTTTGAAGGCATACGCTCCCTGCACCAATGTTTCCCACGTATATACGCTAGCTAACCCATTACAACCCGTGTATACTGACAAAAGCATAAAAAATAGAAAGTTGTAGACGAAATACAAATTTCCAAGTAATTGCCTAAACCATTTGACCACCCATAGCTAGTCACTCAACCAGATAACTACCCTCTTCTATCCTATAAAATAAGAGGTAGGGGTCCCATTTGAAAGAAGGGAGAAAATAAGAGAAAAGAAACTCTGCCAATTTTTGTATTCCCCTTAGCCCAATATTTTGCAACCATTTTTTGAGAACTGAAGAGGAGAAGCATATGTGGAAGCAGTTGGTGCATAGTTGAAGAGGAGCCCAGGACCAGGTTCGAGGAGAAGTGGTCGATCTCAAAATTGTAAGTTACTTTTGTGAGGTTTGTTATCACTGAAATTTTGTCCGCACATGGCGATAAGAACTCAGCATCGTCAAACAGTAATAAAGTCATTCATGGCATTGAATTAATTCCACAACATTCCAAAAAGGTCAAAAACTATACAAAGTAGCACAAATTGAAGAGCGCTTTACTGAAGTTAGGCGCGTGTGTGCATGCGCTGAACAGGAACGTACCATGCACGCATACGCGCACGATGCGTGACTGTGGGCGCAAAGACCCGTGCACCTGCTAAACGACGCATTTATTGAATTGGTCGGCCTCCCAACCACTTATGGATTAGCTCCCAAGCCGATTTGACCCTCAAATCTGAGCTGAATCCGCATGGTAGGCTGGTCAAAGACCTAATGAAGCCCTAAAGAGCCTATTTTCATACTACAAAGGAGTTACATAATCACCCAATGCAATGCTATAAAAAGCCATGAAGAAACCTCATTTTCTCAAGGAATTTCATGTAATGTTATGCTGCTTAGATTGTTTTAAGGACTCACTCCTTGACAATAACACATTGGCACCATTTCATTGAGCAATCCACCTCTCCATTGAGTGGATTTGCAAAGGAGTTCTTTCATCACCATTTTCATTTTTTGTTGTTGTAAGGAGAGCAAGCTTGTGAGGGTCCAAGAGCCTTCCTTTGGAGGAAGAAGGGACTCATGGTCCCCTTTCTTCATTGTGCTTTGATTTCATCAATAGATCAGCCTAAAAAAAACATTGGTGACATTGGTCTTTTTGTCCTTGTTATCTCTATATTTCCATGCTTTTAGTTTTAGTTTGTATTTGTTTAATTCTTGTTTATATTTGTGTTTTCTTTTCTCTAACTCTTTCCTCTACAGTTGTCATGCTCAGCAAGACCCAACTAGGCATGTAAGCACCTCTCATTTGCTCACCAAGGTGACGAAGAGGGTGCAAACACTTGGTTTATATAATTAAATGCACAAGTGTTCCTGGTTCAATGGAAAACATATAGAAACACTGTCAGAAGGGTATACATCAACAAAGAAATTGCATTATCCCTATTTTCTTTTGTTGGCTGCATTCTATCTAAAAATGGGGCAATCCAGGATTTATTACCAACAATATGAACTTTGTGTCTTCTTAACCCATGCCAAACTTACGACGTCTCACACAAAGAGAACCAACCAACATGCCCATGATCCATTGAGAGATCTAGCACAAACCCATAAACAACCTAGGTTTGCCCCAAACCACACACAATCTAGAGAATCTAAATATACTATTCAACAAACCAACATGACCAATAGCTAAGAGTTGATCACATACCTTTGACAGAGACTGAGTTGGAGAGTGAGCATCCCTTTACACATGAATTGCCTTGATTGATATCCCATAGAAGGAACCATGACCACGAAAGGCACAAAACCTACCAAGCCAAAGAGGGTCACAATATCCACTGAGTTCAAACAAGCTAAGATGATTAATGTATCAGCACCAAGATAAAGTAAAAGGAAACCCATAGAGAAGAAAATAATAGATTGGGGGGATGTAGAGGGAATGAAGACTACAAATCAATAGAGGGCCACCAAAACCTCACTCACCTCCACCACCAAAAGAGAAATATGCGGACAAATTCACATGGAAGGAACATACTGAAAGGTCACCGAGGGAACATAAGCAACAACCATTGGGACAAAAACCACACAAACCATAAACACTAGAAGAGCCATAGTATCCACCAACGCCACTAATATTATAGAATCCACACCATACTAGACTAGGGCGCTACTCCAATATGTGGCTAATTCCAAACCTTCGATTCCATTCAAACTAGAGGCAAATTCTCTAAGATCCAGCCAAACCCCATAACCAAAACTCCACGGGAGTGGTTCAAAGAGTGTCTCAAATCCTTGATTTAAACCAGATTCCTTGGAATAATGGACTATAGACCCATAGTTAATATCAACTCCCCACACGACTTATCCATAATCCCCCCAGTATCAAGAGTCATGAGTTGAAGTGGTTGAATGGCTCGTGCTAGCATTGAAAGCAACATGTCTAAGAGGACTTCTCTATATGTCCATCCCAACCACCTGTCTTAAAATATATTCACCCCTAATGAAATTGAATGCTATCTGTTCATATTGTTTTGAATAATCATTAACCTTAATGACATGAGATTGGGGGATATGGTGGTAAACATCCCCATCTTTTAACCTAAGGTTACCCCTTGCTAGATTAATCACTTTGTTTTCTACTAACTCAGCTTACCAATTGAGAGCTCTGAGAACATGGAAGAATTCAACACTCTAAAAAATGGATATTTCTTGTTTGATTTGTGTGATTGTTCTGACTAGGCCTCCATTACTCATGCCAGATGCTATTAATTTAATTACTAATATCGAATCCCCTATAACAATTAATTTCTTGTGTTCCTTCTCATTGATAATCATCAAACCTTGATACAAGTCAAGAACAAGCTTTGCTTGATTGTTTGAAGCTCTACCCAAACCCCATTCAAAAATGTATTCCACATTTCCTTTGAAATCAAGAATGCTCACCCACTTTGGACACACAATTTTAATATATTTGTTTATCCATAATGAGCCTGTATGTATTATTTCTCAAAATACACTAAATTCATGAAAACTCTTACATCCTTCATTATTTCGTACACGAGTGTTCTACATAATCAATGTCCTTAAATAATGAGAGGCTATTAAATTTACACGTCCGTTGTCCTTGGAATGTGGTTCAGCGTGTCCATATGAGTGAATTAATTATGAATAGATACATTAATTTATATAGTTTTAGTGTTATCTCTGGAATATGTGAAATAAATAGAGACATAAACATTAATTATAAATAGTTTTATAGTTTTTATTTTAATAATTAATATTTTTTAAATAAAAAAACCTCCATAAATTAAGGCTTTAGGCGTTCAAGACATTGTATAACTACATTTTGAGATCTGCATAATTCACTTAGAAGCAGTTATCAACTTATAACAAGGCTACATTTTGAGATCTGCATTGTATAACTACATTTTGAGGTCTGCATAATTCACTTAGAAGCATAATTCATTTAGAAGCAGTTATCATAGCTACACGTCATTGGACTCTCTGCCGTGACTATAAAGTTGATAAGTGTGAACTATTTAATGACATAATCGACATTAAATATTAATATATTAGTGGAATTCGTATCTTAATTTATTAATGCAGCCTTAATCTTTTCATCAATAAAAAGATAGTAAATATTATCTAAAAGAATTTCAACTTATTTTAATAAACAAATAAACATTCTAAAGAATATATATAAAAGATATTATAAATTATAATTAATGAATTTTTTAGTTAGTGTACTTACTTCTCCTTATCTTCAATGATCATCTGAGGCCCTTTCTCAAGCTTAGTCCCTCCCTCCAATCGATCCTCCTTAGAACATCAAAATCTTTTATGGTGATAGAAGGACTATCCTCGCATTTTGCTCAATTGGATATTACAAATTATTGTTAATGAATTTTTTAAGTTCGTTGTAGTTGCTTCTCCTTACCTTTAATGGTCATAGGCCTTTTCTCAAGCTTAGTCCCTCCTTCCAATCGATCCTCCTTAGAACATCAATTTTTTTTATGGTGGTAGCAACACTATCTACGTATTTTGCTCAATTGGTTGTTAGGATTTCTATTTAATCAATAATTATTTCTTCTATAATTGGGAAGGCTCCCTCCTCAAGTATTGTTGGTATTTTGTTTAAATATATGGTGAAAAATGGAATCTCATGTGGTTCTCAACACTCCCATGTGTTTCTCAACACTCCAGGCTCTATGATATGGTGCAAGAGGTCCCAACTCTATCCATTCTTATTTCTTAGGATGTTGCAGATCAAGCAAGAGGCTCCATGATATGGTGCAAGAGGCTCCAACTTTATCCATTCTCATTGTTTAGGATGTTGTAGATCAAGCAACGTTTTACAAAGATAATGGTTTCATTTGCAAATTCAATGGTCTATGGTTAAGACTAGTATATTTACACCAATGAATTACATTGCCTAAAAACCTGAAATCAAAGAAGATGCCTTCATCTACTTCTATGCTAAAGGCTTCTTCATTGCGGTGTTTGACTTAGTAAAGTATAAACAATGAATCCTTAATTTGGGTCCTCGATTCTAGGGATCTATGATCTATGCATGAAGTCGTGGACTTCATATTTTGACCTAACTTGAAATTCTCTCTCCATGACTCTTATTTGGGTCCAACTCGTCAATCTCCCTCTCCATTTTTGGGGTTACTATTTTCTCAGTGATATTGGCAATGCACTAGGAAATTTCATTTCAAAAGTGAGGAGATAAAACACCAATGCATAGCCACATATGAATGGGTTTGTGTAGATATCAACTTCATCGAAGGGTTTCCAACATAAATCAAACTCAGTTGACAAAGATTATACGTGGACCCAAAAGATGGACTATGAACAAGTTTCCTTCCAATGCAAGGCATGCTATAAAATAGGGAACATTGTCGCTCAATACACCATGCTCCCTATGAGCATAAGATCATAGAAAATCCAACAGAAACCTACATGGTGGGATGGTGAGAAGGAAGAACACCAATTGCTTATCAAGGTCTCCCCTTCGACCAAACTAGAACCATAGCCCAATCAAATAACAACAACCTCCAATGAGGCATCTACTCGAGAAGTTAGTACCCGACAAGAACCTCCTCCTCATTCCCCTTCTTCGACAAGGATGCATGAACCCCCTCTTGAATTAAGCATTTGTCAACCCTACAAAACCTCGTGTGAGCTAGGCCAATCAAGTAGAGGAGAAAGAAGCAGAATAGAAGATACTAGAACCCGCATTTGAGAAACTAAATTGAGACAAACGGGAAGAAAAAGATCTAGTAACGCCTATCTAGGAGTCGAAGGAGGAATAGACAAAATTAGTTAAGAAGAAAAAGGGCACTCCAACTCTGCAACCAATGATGAAAAGGAATGCATTGAAACTTATTCTAGACATGTATTATTTTAACAATCGTTTATGTTTATAGTTTGCTCATTTTTACTCATGTATTCCAGGTTATGAAAGAAATTATGGGTAGAAAAAGATTTTAGGAGTTTGTAAATCTACATTGAATGGTTGGGCCACAATTCATTTTTCAATACAATTTCAATCATTATGATATCATCAAAAATACTACCACATCTAAATTTAAGGAGAAGTTATGATGTGTTGCAAACATTTTAAAATTGAGATTTAAAGTAGATCTATCAACATATTTAAGGTGGGTTAATTATGAAACACTCTTGTTTGTGGGACAAGGGACCCCCTCCAAGCAGTGTGTACATACCCTACCTCCTTTAGATTTGAACATCTCCGAAGAAACACATAAAAACAACTTTTTCTTAAAATGTTCTACATATACATACATTAAATATTAATTTCAAAATATTTACAACAATAATAATAAAACTATAACAATTTAGAAAAGCTTCTCTAACTAATTATAATTAATTTCTAATAATTTCTTTTCAAATAGGGATACATAACACTATTTTAAATTACTCACAATTTTAACATTTCCAACACTATTTTAAATTACTCACAATTTTAGATTGGTTGCACCCGAAGTTATGCCGAAATCCTAGTAATCACAACATCAAAAATCCTGTGAACGCGGGTAAGTTAAAAACATAAAATCTATCTACGAACTAGAATCTATGTATCTATAACTTGTTTAAAACATATATAGAATCTTTTATTTAAATAAATTCTGGCAAGTAGCATTTATCATTTCCAATGAATGGTTTGATGGGATTTAGTTGAAACTTGAAATGTGTGGATTGGGACACAGGGCGTCATGGGCGTTCCAGTGTTGCAAGGTTTGAGAAAATGTGTATAAGTAGCATCAGTTTCCATATGAATTCTAATGATGCCTCGAGATTTTCACCATGCGGGTGTTGGTCAGACTCAAGAAGGATGTTGGGTGTTGATGTCGATGTCGATGAAGAAGGCTTAGCTGATCGACCAAGTTTCGACACTCAAGAAACTTTCTCACGGACTATCTTTCTCAACCAAGTGGAATGTTACAAATGTAACAATTTTGGACACATGGCCAAATATTGCAGAATGACAGTCCCTCCTAGAGAACCACAACAGAATAACAATAGTCACAGAAAGGAACCTCAGAAAAGGAAATGGATAAGAAAGTAGGATCAGTATAGCAATGAAGAATGCACACTCACTCTACAAGCTAAGCAGAAGAAACGTGGTTGGTATGTTGGCAGTGGTTGTTCAAAACACATGACAGGTGATAGAGACAGGTTTCTTGTTGGACATATTGTCATTCACGTGTTGTCATTTATGTCAACAGTCATGATAAGTTGTTATGATGGAAACATGAATCAATCATGATCATTTATACAGTTGGCATTAGTGTCAAGATGGCCAATAAGGTATTTCCACGTGTAATGAAGGGTCAATGATGGAAAGAGAATGTCAAACAATAAGCAAAGAAACAAGGTTAATCTCAAGAGGAAAAGTATACTAAATATTGACAGAAGAACATCACCTTAAGGCTGAAGCAATTCGTGATTATTTTTTATCACGATAGGATCAACAATGTTCCTATGATAAAAGCTCAGGAGAATTAGTGACTGACTATCAGTGTATAAAATAATGCACAAACAGTTATTAAAAAACTCAGGAGAAATAACGATGAAACATTAATCGAAGCCTTGAAGGGAAGGCGCAATACATAAACATGATGAATAAAGCTCAGAATGGAAAACGCGGTGCAAAAACATGATCAGGATCAAAATCCCCATAGGACAAACCAGAACCATTGATACGCATGGTCCAGATCAACGACAGGGATGAATTATGGAGCTTGGGTGATGAATTAAACCACTCGCAAGTTGTGGTTTTTCAATTCACATCAACCGTCGATGGTCACTCACTAAATAGATCTATGGTTGACATCAGTTCCACTACCAACGAGAAGTTTTCATTGCGGAACTCAACGATTTTGTTAAACGTCGTGCTAGTTGAGGACCCCACAATCATCCTTGATCATTGATCTACTTCGGGACCATTCTTGACTGATGGATCAATTTAAAAGTGGAAGGATAGAATAAGAAAAACAAGAACACAGGAGAGCATTGACTTTACAAAGTCCGAAGTTGCAAAGACATCCTAGTCATTGGTTAGAAGGCGGGGATGTGGCAACAGATAAACAAATTCGCATATTCATAATTTGGAGAAATTGCGAGGAGATAAGTTCGAAGTCGTGAAGTGTGAAGTTGTGAAGCACTCAGGAGTTGAACCCCGGGTCATAGCCCGAGGTCACATGTAAGATAGGCCTAGGAAGAGGAGCTAGCGCCCATTTCCTGGAATTCGTGGATTCATGATTCGAAGAAATTGCAAGGAGATAAGTTCGAAGTTGTGAAGTGCAAAGTTGTGAAGCACTCAAGAGTTGAGCCTTGGGTCATATCCCAAGGTCACATTTGAGACAGATCTATGAAAAAGGGTTGATAATTCGAATATTTGAATGCCTGACAAACCGTTGGATCATTCTAAAGTGGAAGGATATGATAAGCTAGAAGAAGATCTGTTGGATTTAATCCAAGGAAAAGAAGTATCACAGATAGATCAAATCGTCGATCTAAAAACCATGATCAACAAACAACATACGTTTTGGGTTAAGAGTTGCGAGGAAGTTACACTTCGAGGATTCTCACTTCAGAGGTATTGTGAAGTCGAGAGATCGAATTATCCGAAAGTCGAAAATCCGAAGTAACTCTCAGTTGTCGATCTGAGATACATTTTGGATACTATTTTGACCGTTAGATCAGGGAGATCTACATCAGCAGACCACGTCAACAAGGACATGTGGGATACCACGTCAGCAAGGACATGTGGAAGATCACGTCAGTAGAACATGTTAGCAAGGATATGTGGTCAAGATGAAATTGGCAGTTTAGGTACATGTAAATCACTAATCTGAGTGACACGTGGAAACCACTTGGCCCGTGCCATGTCAACAAGTGACGTCAGCAAGTTACATCACTCTGGGAGTCTTACTTCGGGAGTTTCACCACGAGCAAATGACCTAAGTCCTAAAAGACGAAGAACCGAAGTAAATGAGAGTCGTTCATCTCAACTCTTGATTAAGTCGTAATCGTCGATTTGTTTGAAACCTTTGGACAATCCATGATCCTTCGACTAAAGGAAGAACGAATAATAACCATCTGATCTACTTCACGAAGGACGAAATCTCGAAATAATGGCATTTGTCCATTTCATCATGAGATTAAAACGTGACCGTTGATTTTGATAAATTCTCAAGTGCTCGTTTGGCCTAACGTCTAGTCATTTCCATTAGTCATATGGAATAGAGAAATAAGAGTAAATTGAGGCAGCGCTTAAATTGATAAACCTGTGGTTCTACGCCTGTGATCATATGAAAATGGATTGAAGGAAGCGCCTCATACAGATTAATTCGACAGAGAGTTAACACTAGAACATTACAAAGAATCGATAAAAGATCAAATATGATCTGATTGAATAGAGATTGCAACAGAAGCATGAGAACGATATGATGAGTCGATATGTGTCTGTGATCAACTCATGAAAACAAAAGAACTGAAACACAGTCATGATTAAAAGAGAGTTAATTCATGAGAATTATGAATAAAGGATAAAAGGAAAAATAATATTAATTAAAGATTAATTATCATTTAAATGAAAAGGTACAATGGTTCAAATGTCAAAAGACACAATGATTCAAATTCACACCAGTTGGAAGACTATATAAACAAGAAGGAATGGTGAGAAGAAAATGAGTTGAGTTTGTTGAAGTATATATATTTATATATAATGGATTGAATGAAAATTCATTCTATTAGGTTGGTGCATGTTTACAGGTTGGGTCTTGTATGAGGATTGGATTCCTCACATCTCAGTTGGATCTGAGATCAACAAGTTGGGACTTGTTATGAGGATTGGATTCCTCATTTCTCAATTAGATATGAGAACTACAAGCTGGGTCTTGTAACAGAGAGTTGGGTTTCTCATAATTGTATGAAGATGATATTCAAATATTTATCTTATGTTTTCATTCAAATTATTTATTAAATAAAATATTTATTATTTTATATATATTGATTGAGAAAATGAAATAAATATTTGTTGTTCAGTTAATTTGTGTAAAGTGGAAAATTGTTCTAAGTTTTGTGACATTGATTCACCCCCACCTCTCAGTGTCAAGTACCCATTTCAACATTTGGTATCAGAGCAGGTTCCTTCAACACAATTTAAACATTGAAGGTAGATTCAGAAGAAATGGGTGGACAGATTTTTATCTCCACAAATGAAGCTCCCTTATTTGATGGAACAGATTATTTATCATGGAGAGAAAATATGAAAAGATATATGAAGTCAAGAGGATCTAGAGTTTGGGATTCGGTAGTGAGTAAGCCTTGGCACTTAACTACTTCAAAGAGCAAATCCAAAACTACAAAAGAAGCACAAAGAAACAATTTGGTAGCCTTAAAAGCAATTCAGGATGGATTGTCAGACCAAGTCAAAGAGAAGATGAAGCACTACAAATCTACCAAAGAATTATGGTTTCAACTAGAAATTTCTTATCAGAATGAAACACAATAAGAAGATAAATCCATTCAAAGTGAGCAACAAGACTCAGAAGAAGATAGTTCTTATCAAGATAATGAATAAGATAAAGAAAATAAAAATTGCAATCAAATTGAAGAACATAGTTCAGATAAAAAAAAATCTAACCAGAATGAAATACAGGATTTGATGCAAATATTAGTCAACAGTGAGGAAGACAACCTCGTCAAGGAAATGCGGCATACCTCAGTAATCACTAAAGAAAAATTACATAATCTTAAAAATGATGTCGCGGTTGTTATAGGAGAGATTCGTTTGGAACCAGGAAATTATATGCATATTAAAGTTCCTGTGGAAGCTCTTGACAGTCTTGAGTACACAACCCTATTCACTTTAGAAGAGTTGGAGAAACTCCAATAGAAAGATATGATGCTACTACAATAGTTAGATCAATCTAACCATGAAGAGCATGAACAAAAGTTTCAGCTAGAAAACAAGGAAGAAGAGATCAAAAGTTTGAAAACTGAAGTTATTAATATAACATAAGAGATGGAAGAATTAAGAAACATGACAGTAAAAGAAAAGAAGTACTAAAAGAATCAAAAGAATGCTATGTTAACATTTATCCCTGTTGGACACACCTACCACACTTAGAGGGGGGGGGTGAATGAGTGTGGGGCTCTTTTTCCCAAAACTTCCCTCTTGCACAAAAACTCATCAATTAGAATTCAACATTTATTCATTACCATTGTTGTCATTTATAACCAGTTAGATGTAGGCACATATCAACAACATATATCAGCAATATATCATCAACAAGTCATCATCACAATGGACA
>SNQJ01S0018039.1:193234-210777 GCA_010110895.2 Picea sitchensis | reverse complement strand
TGGGGTTTATCAGCAACAACTGAATAGAGTACAACTCTACAAGAGCACCAGCTCTATATGCAAGACTCAGCTTACATTCTCAGCACCAACTGAGATGAGGCAACAATCCTCAACAGATATCAATCTATCAATAGGTACGCGACCTGTCAGTAGTGCAGCCCGTGTGTACATGCACTCTGGCTCACTACAACCCGCGTGTGAATGCGGCCAGTGTATAATTTAACAAGCATATGCTCTTGAGCAACTAGGGTTTTGCTTGATGATGCCGACACCCTCCTTCCACAACCCGCAGGTCGGAAATTCCACGTCAGCACAGGATTTTTCCTTTTCCCATGGCCCAAAGAACTCTAAGGCTCTTCTATTTCCCTATCGGGAAATCTGTACCCACAACAATCCTCGTGGGATCCCCTCTTTACACTCGAGGGATCGGACTTCGCAACTTCGCAAGGTCAATGATCGAGTATTTATCTCTCGAATCCCCGAAACCCGACAACCAGTTAACGCTGACCCCTTCCTTCTCTTTTGGGTTTTTTCCTGTCGCGAATTCGACGCTCGTGATGTCAAGCAACTTGATTTACCGAACCCCAACTTCCGATATGCCGAAGCTCCGACGCACGTGTGAGTTGACTATTCAACGTCCCGTCACCTCTGTCGGGATTTCGGATTTCGCGGGACGAATTCTGATGCAAATGTTTCAGGACTTCTCGCTGCGAAACCCCGATAAGGTATGCCACATGTCCACCTCACTGAATCCTATGGTCCCACACTGTTCTCGCAGTCGTCGGGATATCGCGTATCGCAATTTCATGATTCCCGTTGCACTTTTTACGGAGTTCAACCCACGAAACTCCGATATGCGAATTCACGAGTAAATCCGACGACCCTCATGGCTCGGATCTACGGTCCTGCCCCTCCTGAGCTTTGAACCCTTCGACATTCTCGCCGTAACCTCCCTACTCCTTTCTGAGATCCTACGTCTCACGAAATTTCGCGAACTCTCCTCGGAGGATTCCGACCGTCCGTTCCTCCTGGATGATTTTTGCGAATGACCAAGTGTTCCTCCACGGAACTCCTTCGCTTGCGTGATAACTTGCGACGCCTTTCTAATTCCTCCAGTCGCGACGTCCCTTGCGCTGTTCTTCAACAATTTCGAAGGCCTTATCCTTCCTGAGCTTTTATTATAACTCTGAGTCTCAGAAAAGACTCTTGCGCGCACTCCTTGCGGAAACCTTTCAAACACTCCTAAGTGTCGAACTTCCTTTGACCCTGCGCACTCCTGCAGTAGTAGTCTCTTAACAGTTCACTCAGGTTCGCAACCCTGAAACTTAGCTTGGCCTCTACACTCCTTTCACGGCTCCTGTGCCAAACCTGCACTTCCGAGCGAATGAGAACAAAAGTGACTCTATCTGACCCCTCTGTCAACGCACTCCTTGTGGACAATTCGACTGCACTCCTTGCAGGAATCCTTTCTCAGATAGAGAAACAATTGAAACTCATTCCTTATTCCTTTCAGACTTCAAACTCAAACATGAAAATATATAGATAGTACATAAAAGAAAATGTATAACAGGAAGCAAACATTCATAAGCATATCATTCAAAGATGCATATACAGAGAATAACACAAAACCATGAATTTGAATCAATCTCTTTCTATTAATCCAAATATTTGTACATGGATGTTCTTACAAAGCTCTCTGCTTCTCCTATGCTCTTCTTCCTCTAATTTCCAATAATGTTACAATACACAATGAGGGTGTCTATATCTCGTTTCCCTCTTGTGGTCTAAAACTGTCTAATCTAGAATTAAATTCTATCTACCTGCATTAACTACTTTAAATGCCTTCTACCTACTAAGGACGAGAGAAAATGGCTCAAGGTCCGTTTACATCATACAAGTGCGCCTTTTCTTAATGACTTCATTTACGATCGCGCAACAACTTTAAGAAACTTTCAAAATTTGTGTTGGCGCTTGTCCAGCTGTCTTTCGCTTCCATGCTAGCTCGCTTGATGTTGGAGATGCTCCTGCATCATACTCCCTCTCTTGAAAATTTTCATGGGCTCCTGTCCATGAGATCCTGCACGGTTTGTCCATGCTTCTGAATCTCTGTTTCATTCTTCCAGCTAGTATCTTCAACTGGATGGTTCTTCCATTTGACCAGATACTTGAAGTATTTCTTTCGCCTGGTCCTCTTGCTCACTCTTTTATCCAGTATGCACTCCATCTGCGGATTTTCTGCAACTGGCATCTGCTTTTTCCATTGGATCACTGGCTGCTCACCTCCAGTCTCTGTTTCCTCTGCTCTATATGGGTACAAATCCTAGATATTGAATATCGAAGAAATTCTGATCCCATTGGGTAATTCAATCTCGTAAGTGTTTGCCCCAAATTTCTTCAAGACCCTACATAGCCCGACTTTCTTCATTTTCAACTGATTGTATGTTCCTCTCAGGAACCTTTCCTTCCTCAAATGTGCCAGAACCAAGTCACCAACCTCAAACTGAAGTTGTCTTATGTGCTGATCGGCTCTACGCTTGTACTCCTGACTTGAATTCTGGAATCGCTCCTTCACCTGGATGTGAAGTTCTCTCATCGCCTCTACGAAATCTTCTGCACTAGCGCTCCTAGTCGCAGTCTGTTCTGAATCCCTCAGTTTAGAAATTCCCCTCATCTACATGCCATAGACAACATGAAATGGACTCTGTCTTGTGCTCCTGTTAATTGAGTCATTATACGCAAACTCTGCCTGTGGTAATATGGTGTCCCACTGGCTATGGTGCTCTGTCACCAAGATTCTCAGCAAGTCTCCCAGACTTTTGTTGACCACTTATGTTTGTCCATCCATATGAGGATGATAAGCTGAGCTAAATGACAAGTTAGTTCCCAGCTTCTTCCATAAGGTCCTCCAAAAATGCCCTATGAATTTTGTATCTCGATCCAAAACTATGCTCCTCGGCAACCCATGAAGTCGAATGACCTCTTTGAAAAACAGGTTCGCAAGGTGAGTTTCATCATTGGTCTTCTGACATGGAATGAAGTGTGCCATCTTGGAAAATCTATCCACTACCACAAAGATTGAGTCAACACCTCTTTGTGTTCTTGGCAACCCCAATACAAAATCAATGCTAATTGCATCCCATGGCCTCTCTGGTATGGGCAATGGTTGATAAAACCCCACATTCTGCTTCCTTCCCTTCAAATGTGATGCAGGAGCATCTCCCACATCAAGCGAGCTAGCGTGGAAGTGGAATACAGCTGGACAAGCCAGCACAAATTTTGAAGAATCACCTTGGAAGTTGTTGCGCAAATCTTAAATGAGCCATTAAGATGAAGCACACTTGTATAATGTAATGGACCTTGAGCGGATTTCTCTCATTCTTAGTAGGTAGGAGGCATTTAAGATAGTTAATGTAAAGTAGATAGAATTGAATTCTAGACTAGACAGTTGTAGAGCACAAGAGGGAAACGGGATATAGACACCCTCATTGTGCATTGTAATATTATTGAAGCATTTTGGAGCAAGAGCATGCAGAGAGCTGTGTAAGAGCACCCATGTACATATATTTGAATTAATAGAAAGATTGGATTCAAATTCATGGTTTTGTGTTGTTCTCTGTGTATTGATGATGATATGCTCATGAATGTTTGCTTCCTGTTATACATTTTCTTTTATATGCTATGTATATGATTTCATGTTTGAATTGAAGTCTGAAAGGTTGAAGGAATGAGTTTCAATTGTTTCTCTATTTGAGTCCAGAGAATTCTTGCAAGGAGTGCAATTGAAGTGTCTACAAGGAGTGCGTTGATAGGGGGTTTAGATAGAGATAGCTTTTGTTCTCATTCATCCCAGAAGTGCAGACAGGCACAAGAGCCATGCAAGGAGTGCGCAGGACGAGTTAAGTTCAGGGTTGCGAACTTGAGCAAAGCATTAAGAGACTGCTGCTGCAGGTGTGCGCAGAGTCGAAGACTTCAACACTTAGACGTGGTTGAAGGTTTTCTGCAAGGGGTGTGTGCAAGAGTTTTCCAGGAGGACTTGGAAGTCGTGGAAAAGCTTAGGAAGGCTAAGCCTTCAGGGTTGTTGAAGAACAGCGCAAATAAATTATGAGTGAAGTGTTTAAGAAAGCGTCGTAAGTTGCGCGCAGGTGGACAGGTTCTGTGGGGGAATACTTAGTTGTTTCGTAGATTTCATTAGGAAGAACGGACAGTTGGAATTCTCCAAGGAGAATCCGTAAATTTCCTTGGGCCGTAAGATCTCGCAGAGGTGTAGGGGAGATATGGCGTCATATTCTCTATAGGTTCAAAGCTCAGGAGGGGCAGAGCCATTCATCCAAGCCAGTCAGGGTTGTTGGATTATTTGCGAAATCGCCTATCGGGATTTCGTGAGAGAAGAGTCGGAGATTTGGTAACGGGAATCGCGAAATCGCGATACGCGATATCCCGACGGCTACGTAAACAGTGTGGGACCATAGGAGTTGGTGACGTGGATAGGTGGCATACTATTTCAAGGTTTCGTAGTGAGAATTCCCGAACTCACTGCATTAGGATTCGCGATACCGCGAACTCCGAAGTGTCGATGGACTGAAGCGGCGATTGAATAGTTCATTCTCACGTGTGTTAGAGTTTCGGCGCATCGGGACTCGAGAGTCGGAGAATCAAGTTGCTTGACACCGCGAGTGCCGAACGCGTGATAGGAGAAGTCCCGACAGGGTAAAGGAAGGGTCAGTGTTGACTCATATCAGGTCTCAGGGATTCAAGAGTGTAGCACTCGACCACTGACCTCGCGAAGTCGCGAAGTATGATTCCCCGATAAGTAAAGAGAAAGGGGATCGTGCGAAGAGATATGTGGGTGCAGATGTCCCGATAGGAAAATAGAAGGACCGGTTAGTGTTCTTCGGGCCGAGGGAAGAGAAGATCCTGTGTGCGCGTGGACCTTCCGACCTGCGGGTGGTGAAGGGGTTGTGTTGCTATCAAGTGGTATCAGAGCATGAAAAAGTTTCTTTTCTTTCTGTAGCAGAGAAGAAGAAAATTCACCATGCCACCAAGGAGAGACAGACAGTCACCCGATCCAGAGGATAGGGAAATGCCGAGAAGAATAGGCAGGCAGGCGACAGACCCAGTCATGGAGAGACAGATGTGTGATCTCCGAGCAAGACTCGAAGACATGGAGATATCTCAAAGGCGTACAGCTAGTGTTGGGGATCTTAGTGATTCTGAAAGTGAAGTTGAGGCTGAACGTGAAGAGGAATTTGCAGCCGAAGATGCATCAAATGAACGTTTGATTAGAGCTATTGCCAGGATGAGTGCAAGAGAAAAGATGGACATTCCAGTTTACAAGGGAAACTTGGATGTAGAGGAGCTTCTAGATTAGATTAGAGCTCTAGACACGTACTTCGACTATGAAGACGTCGAAGAGGACAAGAAGGTCAAGCATGTTGTCACGAGATTGAAGGGACATGCAGCATTGTGGTGGGTTGAACTACAAGCTAACAGACGCTGCAAGGGCAAGCAGAAGATCAAGAGTTGGGATCGAATGATCGCAAAGATGAAGGTGAAATTCATCCCCAGGGACTATCAAATTACTCTGTTCAGGAGGATGCAGAACCTGAGACAGAAGTTGATGACAGTGAAAGAATACACTGAGGAATTCTATAAATTGAACATCAGAGCAGGTCATCGGGAGAGCGATGATGAAAAAGTTTCCAGATATATGAATGGCCTGAGATATGATATCCAGGATGAGATGAGCATGGTAACCATCCGAATGGTAGAATATTCTTATCAGATGGCTCTGAAAGCGGAGGAGAAGCTGAGCCGAAAGCAGAGTCAAAGGGGTCGAGGCAGAAGTCAGCCCAGAGGCAAGTCAGTTGCCCAGGAGAAATATCAGAATCCCAAGGAGGAATGGAAGAAACCTCAGACTCGTACAGAGAGAGGTGGAACCTCACAGCGAGGGCAGCAATATGCTGAGCAGAGAGGACAGCATAATGAGTAGAGAGGAGATTATGTTGACAACAACACTTTTCCTCGTACTAGAGGTAGAGGAAGAGGAAGAGGTGGAGTAATTACATGCTTCACATGCGGAAAGAATGGGCACAAGTCTTACGAGTGTCCAGAGAAAAAGAAGGAAATTGGAGAAGGTCACATCGCCGAAGCATAGAGGCGGGATGTTGAGGCAAAAGACGCAGAAGGCAGAAGATCATTGATGATGCGAAAATTCCTTTTGACACCCGAGAAGGAGGTGGAAAGTTCATTCCAAAGGACCAGACTTTTCAGGATTGCTTGCAAGACCAAGGACAGGGTATGCAAGGTCATCGTAGATAGTGGTAGCATGGATAATCTCGTTTCTACGGAGATGGTAGAGAAGCTGGAGCTGGAGATGACTGATCATCTAAGCCCATATAGAGTTTCGTGGCTACAGAAAGGACACTAGGTAACTGTCACTAAACAATGCTTGGTTGAGTTTAAGATAGGAGGATATAATGATAAGATCTTGTGCGATGTTATTCCCATGGATGTTTGTCATCTATTGCTCGGTAGACCATGGCAATATGACAGGAATGTGATTCATGATGGGAGAATGAACACATATACCCTAGAGAAGAATGGGAGGAAACACATGTTGCTTCTGATAAAGGATAAGGAGGTGAAGCCGGAAGTAAGCAACACAGTACTTCTCATGAGTGGGAAGGAACTTCTTACAGAGGTTAAGAAGAAGGAGGATCCACAATTCTTTATGGTCAGGAAGTTGAGGATTGTTATGACTAGCACAAGAGTGGATGATTTGCCAAAAGAGATTCAGGAACTGCTGGAAGAGGTCGTTGATATAGTTGTGGACGAATTACCTCATTCGTTGCCACCGATTAGGAGTGTGAGTCATCATATTGATCTCATACCAGAAGTTATTTTGCCGAACAAAGCCGCATACATATTGACACCGCAAGAGAATGAGGAGGTTAAGAGGCAAGTCTAGGAATTGTTAGACAAAGGTTTGGTCAGGGAAAGCTTGAGTCCATGTGTTGTTCCAACAGTACTCAGTTCGAAGAAAGACGGAGGCTGGAGGATGTGTATTGACTCAAGGGCGATAAATAAGATAACCATCAGGTATAGATTTCCATTGTCGAGGATGGATGATCTGATGGATTGCTTAAGTGGAGTGAAATACTTTTCAAAGATTGATTTGAAAAGCGGATATCATCAGATTCGCATGAGAGAAGGTGATGAGTGGAAGACAACATTCAAAACAA
Source organism: Picea sitchensis (assembly GCA_010110895.2). Taxonomy (NCBI): domain Eukaryota; kingdom Viridiplantae; phylum Streptophyta; class Pinopsida; order Pinales; family Pinaceae; genus Picea; species Picea sitchensis. Next base: position 203,536 of record SNQJ01S0018039.1, on the reverse strand, counting down.
ACGAAGGGTTGTATGAATGGCTTGTTATGCCATTTGGCTTAACAAATGCGTCGAGTACGTTCATGAGGTTGATGAACGAAGTCCTGAAGGAGTTCATCAGGAAATTTGTCATTGTGTATTTGGATGACATACTGATTTACAGTAAATCAGTGGCAGAACACTTGAAGCATTTGGCTACAGTGATGCAGAGGTTACAGCAAGAGAAGTTGTTGATAAACATGAAGTCCTCATTTATGAAGACAAATCTCATTTACTTGGGGTTTGTTATTTCTGCAAATGAGTTGAGGATGGATCCAGATAAGGTGGAGGTAATCAAGAATTGGCCATCACCGAGAAATATATTTGAGGTGAGAAGTTTTCATGGATTGGCTAGTTTCTACCGAAAATTCATCAGAAATTTCAGTGGAATTAGCGCGGCGATGATGGATACAGTGAAGAAGCGGCATAAATCTTTTCACTGGATAGAAGAGGCTGAGAAGAGCTTCAAACTGTTGAAGAGGAAGATTACGGAACAACCAGTTTTGGTGTTGCCAGATTTCCAGAAAATATTTCAAGTGAAATGCGATGCAAGCGGATTTGCAATCGGGGCAGTCTTGAGTCAAGAAGACAGACCGATAGAATACTTCAGCGAGAAGCTGAATGAGGTGAAATTGTACTCCACGTATGATAAGGAATTTTATGCTATGATACAGGCATTGAAGAAATGGAGGCATTACTTGATCCCGAAAGAGTTTGTATTATACAGTGACAATCATGCACTGCAGTTTGTGACTCAACAGGAGAAGTTGAATCAGAAGCATGTCAAATGGGTTGAGTATATGCAGAATTTCACTTTTGTGATTAAACATATTTCTGGTGCTGCTAACAAAGTTGCTGATGCTTTGAGCAGGAAGTGTTTGTTGTTGCAGGAGTTCAGAGTCAAAACGCTGGGTTTTGATGATCTCAAGGACATGTACGCAGATGATCAAGATTTTGGAGAGGTGTATGAAGCAGTTGAGAATCCAGTTCTCAGAGATAGAAGCCAGTGGGCCGATTACATGATCTAGGAAGGATTGCTATTTAAGGGCAATCAACTGTGTATTCCGAAATGCTCCATGAGGGAGAACTTGCTAAAGGAAAAACACAGTGGAGGATTGGCAGGACATTTCGGTCATGAAAAAACATTCGCGAAATTGAATAAGTCATATTATTGGCCGAGAATGCAAGCAGATGTTAAGAAATTCATAGACAGATGTAGAGTTTGCCATCATTCGAAGGGAAGAAAGCAGAATGAGGGGTTTTACCAACCATTGCCCATACCAGAAAGGCCGTGGGATGCGATTAGCATGGATTTTGTATTGGGGTTGCCAAGAACACAAAGAGGTGTTGATTCAATCTTTGTGGTAGTGGATAGATTTTCCAAAATGGCACACTTCATTCCATGTCAGAAGACCAGTGACGCGACTCACATCGTGAACTTGTTTTTCAAAGAGGTCATTTGACTTCATGGTTTGCCGAGAAGTATAGTTTCGGACAGAGATACGAAGTGCATAGGGAATTTTTGGAGGACCTTATGGAAGAAGCTGGGAACTAACTTGTTATTTAGTTCGACTTATCATCCTCAGATGGATGGACAGACAGAAGTGGTGAATAGAAGTCTAGGAGACTTGTTGAGAAGCTTGGTGACAGAGCACCACAGCCAGTGGGACAACATATTGCCGCAGAAAGAGTTCGCGTACAATGACTCAGTCAACCGGAGCACAGGCTAGAGTCCATTTCAGGTTGTATATGGCATGTAGATGAGAGGAGTTTCTGAACTGAGAGATTCATAACATATTGCTACTAGGAGCGCTAGTGCAGAGGAATTCGCAGAAGCGATGAAAGAACTTCACAGCCAGGTGAAGGAGCGACTGCTGAAAAGCCAAGAATATAAACGTAGAGCAGATCAGCATAGAAGATAACTTCAGTTTGAGGTTGGTGATCTGGTTCTGGCACATTTGAGAAAGGAAAGGTTCCCGAGGGGAACGTACAATAAATTGAAGATGAAGAAAATCGAACCCTGCAAAGTCTTGAGAAAATTTGGGGCAAACGCTTATGAGATTGAATTACCCGATGGGATCGGAATTTCTCCGATATTCAATATCTTGGATTTGTACCAATATAGAGCTGGAGAAACAAAGACTAGAGATGAGCAGCCAGTGATCCAGTGGACAAAACAGATGCCAGTTGCAGAGAAGCCACAGATGGAGTGCATACTGGACAAGAAAGTGGGTAAGGGACCAGGCGAAAGCAATACTTTGAGTATCTGGTCAAGTGGAAGAACCATCCAGTTGAAGATGCCAGCTGGGAGACTGAAGCAAAAATGTAGAAGCATGGACAGACTGTGTAGGATCTCATGGACAGGAGCCCATGAAATTTTTTCAAGCGAGGGAGTATGATGCAGGAGCATCTCCCACATCAAGCGAGCCAGTGCGGAAGCGGAAGACAGCTGGACAAGCCAACACAAATTTTGAAGAATCACCTTGGAAGTTGTTGTGAAAATATTAAATGAGCCATTAAGATGAAGTGCACTTGTATAATGTAATGGACCTTGAGCGGATTTCTCTCATCCTTAGTAGGTAGGAGGCATTTAAGATAGTAAATGTAAAGTAGATAGAATTGAATTCTAGACTAGACAGTTGTAGAGCGCAAGAGGGAAACGGGATATAGACACCCTCATTCTGCATTGTAATATTATTGAAGCATTTTGGAGCAAGAGCATGCAGAGAGCTATGTAAGAACACCCATGTACAAATATTTGAATTAATAGAAAGCTTGGATTCAAATTCATGGTTTTGTGTTGTTCTCTGTGTATTGATGATGATATGCTCATGAATGTTTGATTCCTGTTATACATTTGCTTTTATATGCTGTGTATATGGTTTCATGTTTGAATTGAAGTCTGAAAGGTTGAAGGAATGAGTTTCAATTGTTTCTCTATTTGAGTCCAGAGAATTCCTGCAAGGAGTGCATTTTAAGTGTCCACAAGGAGTGCGTTGACAGGGGGTTCAGATAGAGATAGCTTTTGTTCTCATTCATCCTAGAAGTGCAGACAGGCACAGGAGCCATGCAAGGAGTGCGCAGAATGAGTTAAGTTCAGGGTTGCGAACTTGAGCAAAGAATTAAGAGACTGTTGTTGCAGGCGTGCGCAGAGTCGAAGACTTCAACACTTAGACGTGGTTGAAGGTTTTCCGCAAGGGGTGCGTGCAAGAGTTTTCCAGGAGGACTTGGAAGTCGTGGAAAAGCTTAGGAAGGCTAAGCCTTCAGGGTTGTTTAAGAACAACACAAAGAAGTTGTGAGTGAAGTGTTTAAGCAAGCGTCGTAAGTTGTGCGCAGGTGGACGGGTTCTGTGGAGGAATACTTAGTCGTTTCGTAGATTTCATCAGGAAGAACGGACAGTCGGAATTCTCCGAGGAGAATCTGTGAATTTTCGTGGGCCGTAAGATCTCGCAGAGGTGCAAGGGAGATATGGCGTCATATTATCTATAGGTTCAAAGCTCAGGAGGGGTAGAGCCGTTGATCCAAGCCAGTCAGGGTCGTTGGATTATTCGCAAAATCGCCTATCGGGATTTTGTGAGAGAAGAGTCAGAGATTTGGTAAGGGGAATCGCGAAATCACGATACGCGATATCCCGATGGCTACGTAAACAGTGTGGGACCACAGGAGTTGGTGACGTGGACAGGTGGGTATTGTTTCGGGGTTTCGCAGTGAGAAGTCCCGAACTCACTGCATTAGGATTCACGATACTGCGAACTCCGAAGTGCCGATGGAGTGAAGCGGTGATTGAATAGTCCATTCGCATGTGTGTTGGAGTTTCGGTGCATAGGGACTCAGGAGTCGAAGAATCGAGTTGCTCGACACCGCGAGTGTCGAACGCGCGATAGGAGAAGTCTCGACAGGGTAAAGGAAGGGTCAGCGTTGACTCGTATCGGGTCTCGGGGATTCGAGAGTGCAGCGCTCGACCACTGAACTCGCGAAGTCGTGAAGTCCAATTCCCCGATAAGTATAGAGAAAGGGGATCGTACGAAGAGATATTTGGGTGCAGATGTCCCAATAGGGAAATAGAAGGACCGGTTAGTGTTCTTCGGGCCGAGGGAAGAGAAGATCCTGTGTGCGCGTGGACCTTCCAACCTGCGGGTGGTGAAGGGGCTGCGTTGCTATCAGAATGCTGGCAAATTCTACACCTGTCTACAAATCTCTTAACGTCTGCTCGCATTCCCGACCAAAAATATGATTCATTTAGCTTCACGAACGTCTTGACGTGACCAAAGTGCCCTGCCAATCCTCCACTGTGTTTCTCCTTTAGCAAGTTATCCCTCATGGAGAATTTCGGAATACACAGTTGATTACCTCTAAACAGTAATCCTTCCTGGATCATGTACTCTATCCATTGTCCTCTGTCTCTAAGAATTGGATTCTCAGCTGCTTCATACGCTTCCTTAAAATCTTGATCATCGGCGTACATGTCTCTGAGATCATCAAAACCCAACGTTTTGACTTTGAACTCCTACAACAACAAACACTTCCTGCTCAAAGCATCAACCACTTTGTTAGTAGTACCAGAAATATGTTTAATCACAAAAGTGAAATTCTACATATACTCAACCCATTTGACATGTCTCTGATTCAACTTCTCCTGTTGAGTCACAAACTGTAATGCATGATTGTCACTGTATAAGACAAACTCCTTGGGAATTAAGTAATGCCTCCATTTCTTCAATGCCTGTATGATAGCATAAAACTCCTTGTCATAAGTGGAGTACTTCACTTTCGCTTCATTCAGCTTCTCACTGAAGTAGGCTATCGGCCTGTCTTCCTGACTCAAGACTGCCCCGATTGCAAATCCGCTTGCATTGCATTTCACTTGAAATGTTTTATGGAAATCCGGCAACACCAAAACTGGTCGTTTCGTAATCTTTCTCTTCAAGAGGTTGAATCTTTTCTCGGCCTCTTCTATAGAGTGAAAAGACTTGTGTCTTTTCTTCACTGTATCCATCATCGCTGCACTAATTCCACTGAAATTCCTGATGAATTTTCGGTAGAAACTAGCCAATCCATGAAAACTTCTCACCTCGAAAATATTCTTTGGTGATGGCCAATTCTTGATCATGTCCACCTTATCTAGATCCATCCTCAACTCATTTGTAGAAATAACAAATCCCAAGTAAATGAGTTCTATCTTCATGAATGAGGACTTCTTCATATTTATCAACAGCTTCTCCTGCTGTAACTTCTGCATCACTGTAGCCAAATGCTTCAGATGCTCTGCCACTGTCTCACTAAAAATCAGTATATCATCCAAGTACACAATGAAAAATTTCCCAATGAACTCCCTCGGGACTTCATTCATCAACCTCATGAAGGTACCCGACGCATTTGTTAAGCCAAACGGCATAACAAGCCATTCATACAAACCCTCAGTTGTCTTGAATGTCGTCTTCCATTCATCACCCTCTCTCATGCGGATCTGGTGATAACCGCTTTTCAAATCAATCATTGAAAAATACTTTGCTCCACTCAAGAAATCCATCAGATCATCCATCCTCGGCAATGGAAATCTGTACCTGATGGTTATTTTGTTGATTGCCCTCGAGTCAATACACATCCTCCAGCCTCCGTCTTTCTTCGGACTGAGTACTGTTGGAACAACATACTGACTCAAGCTTTCCCTGACCAAACCTTTGTCCAATAACTCCTGGACTTGTCTTTTTACTTCTTCATTCTCTTGCGGCATCAATCTGTACGCATCTTTGTTTGGAAAACTAGCTCCTGGTATGAGATCAATATGATGACTCACACTTCTGATTGGTGGCAATGATCGAGGTAGTCCGTCCACTACTATGTCAGCGAACTCTTCCAGCAGTTCCTGAACTTCATCCGGTAAATCATCCACCCTTGTGTTAGTCAACACAATCCTAGGTTTCCTTACCACTATGAACTGTGGATCCTCCTTCTTCTTAACCTCTGTAAGAAGTTCCTTCCCACTCATGAGAAGTATTGTGTTGCTTACTTCCGACTTTACCTCCTTATCCTTGATTGGAAGCAACATGTGTGTCCTCCCATTCTTCTCTAGGGTGTATGTGTTCATTCTCCCATCATGAATCACATTTCTGTCATATTGCCATGGTCTACCCAACAATAGATGAAAAACATCCATAGGAATGACATCACATAAGATCTTATCATTATATCCTCCTATCTTGAATTCAACTAAACATTGTTTAGTGACAGTTACCTGGTGTCCTTTTTGTAGCCACAAAACTCTGTATGGGCTTGGATGATCAGTCATCTCCAGCTCCAACTTTTATACCATCTCTGTAGAAATGAGATTATCCATGCTACCATTTTATATGATGACCTTGCATACCCTGTCCTTGGTTTTGCAAGCAGTCCTGAAAAGTCTGGTCCTTTGGACTGAACTCTCCACCTCCTTCTCAGGTGTCAAAAGGACTTTTCGCATCATCAACGATCTTTCGCCTTCAGCGACTTCTACCTCAACATCCTGCCTCTGTGCCTCAGCAATGTGAGATTCTCCACTTTCCTTCTTTTTCTCTGGACACTCATAATACTTGTGCCCATTCTTTCCACATGTGAAGCATGTAATTACTCCACCTCTTCCTCTTCCTCTGCCTCTAGTACGAGGAAAAGTGTTGTTGTCAGCATAATCTCCTCTCTGGTCAGTATGTTTCCCTCTTTGTGAGGTTCCACCTCTCTCAGTTCGAGTCTGGGGTTTCTTCCAGTCCTCTTTGGGATTATGGTATTTGTCCTGGGCAACTGATTTGCCTCTGGGCCGACTTCTGGCTCGTCCTCTTTGACTCTGCTTTCAGCTCAACTTCTCTTCCGCTTTCAGAGCCATTTGATAAGCATCTTCCACCGTTCGGATGGTTACCATGCTCATCTCATCCTGGATATCATATCTCAGGCCATTCATATATCTAGCAACTTTTTCATCATCTCTCTCCTGATGACCTGCCCTGATGTTCAGTTTATAGAATTCCTCAGTGTATTCTTTTACTGTCATCAGCTTCTATCTCAGGTTTTGCATCCTCCTGAACAGAGTAATTTGATAATCTCTGTGGATGAATTTCGCCTTCATCTTCGTGATCATTCTATCCCATCTCTTGATCTTCTACTTGCCCTTGCAGCGCCTATCAACTTGTAGTTCATCCCACCACAATGCTGCATGTCCCTTTAATATTGTGACAACATGCTTGACTTTCTTGTCCTCTTTGACATCCTCATAGTCGAAGTATGTGTCTAGAGCTCTAATCCAGTCTAGAAGCTCCTTTGCATCCAGGTTTCCCTCATAAAATGGAATGTCCATCTTTTCTCTTGCACCCATCTTGGAAATAGCTCTGATCAAACATTTGTTTGATGCATCTTCAGTTGCAACTTCTTCTTCTCGCTCAGCCTCAGCCTCACTTTCAGAATCACTGAGATCCCCCGCACTAACTGTGCGTCTTTTATTTGTTTCCATGTCTTCGAGTCTGGCTCGTAGATCACGCATCTCTCTCTCCATGGTTGGGTCTGTCATCTGCCTGCCTCTTCTTCTCGGCATTTCCCTATCCTCTGGATCGGGTGATTGCACGTCCCTTCTCCTGGGCGGCATGGTGAATCTCTTCTTCTCTGCTACAGAAAGCAAAGAACCTTCTGAGCTCTGATACCACCTTGATGTGTATCAGAGTGCTCTTTACCTCTTATGACTCCCTCACCTGAAATATACAGACAAGAATTAGGCTCTGATACTAGATGATGTCGACGCCCTCCTTCCACAACCCACAGGTCGGAAAGTCCACGTCATCACAGGATCTTTCCTTTTCCCATGGCCCAAAGAACTCTAACTCTCTTCTATTTCCCTATCGAGAAATCTATACCCAAAACAATCCTCCTGGGATCCCCTCTTTACACTCGGGGGATCGGACATTGCAACTTCGCGAGGTCAGTGATCGAGTATTTGGCTCTCAAATCCATGAAACTCGACAACCAATTAACGTTGACCTCTTCCTTCTTTTTTGGGGTTTTTCCTGTCGTGAATTCGACGCTCGCGATGTCAAGAAACTTTATTTACCAAACCCAGACTTCCAATATGCCGAAGCTCTGACGCACGCGCGAGTTGACTATTCAACGTCCTGTCACCTCTGTCGGGATTTTGGATTTCACGGGATTGCGAATTCTGATGCAAATGTTTCAGGACTTCTCACTGTGAAACCTCGATAAGGTATGCCACCTGTCCACCTCACTGACTCCTGTGGTCCCACAATGTTCTCGCAGTCGTCAGGATATCGCGTATCATGATTTCACGATTCTCATTGCACTGTTTATGGAGTTCAACCCATGAAACTCCGATATGTGAATTCACGAGTAAATCCGATGGCCCTCATGGCTTAGTTCTACGGTCCTGCCCCTCCTAAGATTTGAACCCTTCGACATTCTCTCCGTAACCTCCCTGCTCCTTTCTGAGATCCAACGGCTCACAGAATTTCATGAACTCTCCTCGGAGGATTCCGACCATCCGTTCCTCTTGTATGATTTCTGTGAATGACCAAGTGTTCCTCCAAGGAACTCATTCACCTGCACACTAACTTGTGACGCCTTTCTAATTCCTCCAGTCGCAACGTCCCTTGCGTTGTTCTTCAACAATTTCGAAGGCCTTATCCTTCCTGAGCTTTTCTTATAACTCTGAGTCTTAGAAAAGACTCTTGCGTGCACTCCTTGTGGAAACCTTTCAAACACTCCTAAGTGTCAAACTTCCTTCGACCCTATGCACTCCTGCAACAGTAGTCTCTTAACAGTTCACTCAGGTTCGCAACCCTGAAACTTAGCTTGGCCTGCGCACTCCTTGCACGATTCCTGTGCCAAACTTGCACTTCCAAGTGAATGAGAACAAAAGTAACTCTATCTGACCCCTCTGTCAGTGCACTCCTTGTGGACAATTCGACTGCACTCCTTGCAGGAATCCTTGCTCAGATAGAGAAACAATTGAAACTCATTCCTTCTTCCTTTCAGACTTCAAACTCAAACATGAAATCATATACACAGTACATAAAAGAAAATATATAACGGGAAGCAAACATTCATGAGCATATCATTCAAAGATGCATATACAGAGAATAACACAAAACCATGAATTTGAATCAATCTCTTTCTATTAATCCAAATATCTGTACATGGGTGTTCTTACACAACTCTCTACTTCTCCTATGCTCTTCTTCCTCTGATTTCCAATCATGTTACAATACACAATGAGGGTGTCTATATCTCGTTTCCCTCTTGCGCTCTAAAACTGTCTAATCTAGAATTAAATTCTATCTACCTGCATTAACTACTTTAAATTCCTTCTACCTACTAAGGACGAGAGAAAATGGCTCAAGGTCCATTTACATCATACAAGTGTGCCTTTTCTTAATGACTTCATTTAAGATCGCGCAACAACTTCAAGAAACTTTCAAAATTTGTGCTGGCGCTTGTCCAACTGTCCTTCGCTTCCACGCTAGCTCGCTTGATGTTGGAGATGCTCCTGCATCACTTTTCTTCACATGCTCAGATCTTCTACAACCTGCAATCACTTTCTCTTCTATCTTCCACTGTCCAAACTGACCCACATCTAGTCACAATACATCCAAGCTATCCAATAGCTTGCTCATGCTCCACAACAAATCAATATGAACGCTATCTCAGTCATGTATAAACAACTAGTGTACCATAGCAATCATGTCACTACAGAATCACAATAGTGTTGCTCACTCCATCCATCAAATCAACCGAATTGAGCCACATCATAGAATCCATACCAAGAATTCCCTAAGCGTTCATAACATATCAAACACTAGCATCTATCAAGACAATAATGTAACCATACCAGTGTCTTAGTGATAGATCTGAGGCCATAGAATGCAGATCTGGAACCTGCCTCATCATCCAAGAGCTTGGCACCAGCTCAAACACAAATCTCCATGAGGTTATTCAGTCCATGCTCCCTATACACAGTCAACCTGTGTGTACACTCACCCTATACATAGCCAGCCCACATGTACACGCACCCTATACATAGACAGCCCGCTTGGGCATCAGAAAATAGGGTTTTCTATGAATCCGAGACTTTTGTCGTCAAGATCTTCGACATTGCCGAAACTTGGTTGTGTCCATGAGATCCTCCTCTCTCTCTCTTCCTCAGAATAGATCTTCAATCATGCTCAAGAGATCCACACCAATAAGATTCTCTCACAAGAAGCTCTCCATCAATACTCCAAAAGATATTCACAAGAAGCTCTCCATTGATCCACA
>SNQJ01S0018039.1:176564-193224 GCA_010110895.2 Picea sitchensis | reverse complement strand
ACTACATGTCTCAATGTGTAGCCCATCCACATGAAAAATCCATGCACCATGATATCCAACAATACCATTTGCTTCCAATAATACATCATAAGATATATCAATGAAACTTCAAAAAGTACCAGCCATGTACTCCAGCAGATCAGCATCAAACCATACTCATGGGTTAGTGCCATGCACCCAATATTTATTTTATATCATAACCTTGTGTGATCTCACTTAGAACCATGAAAACCTGCAACAAACAGTGTCAGAACCTGCAATAAACAATTTCAGACTCTGCAGTACAGAGTTATACCATCACATCAAACTCCAAGCCATGTGCATTGCCTTTTTCCCAAGGCTTTACAACAGACACGTGGCCCGCTGCACAAATGAGTGTGTGTGTACGCAACCTATTCAAGGTTAGAATGCGTGGACACGCGGCTATCACCACTGTTACCTGTGTGTGCCTTAGTAAATGGCACGTTTGAACTTCCCTTTAATCTTTCATTCAGATCTGGCTGCTTTGTCTTCTTCACCCACTTCTGTAGATGATCCTTCTCTTCAAAACTTGAGCTCTGAGTATCCATGTTTTCAAAGATGTCTCCTTTTCTTACTTCATTCCTTCTTCTAGCCATGCTATGTGAAGTCCTCATCATGGAATTTCTTCTTGTGTTCCATCACTCCTGGGATTTGTGGCCAAATCCACTACAGCTATAACATCTCATAGAGTTACAGTGAACAACAATATGTCCTATTTGATCACATCTCCAACATCTTTTGGTGTTATAGAATATTCCATTATATCTCCTTTCATAAGATCTACATTCAAAATCTTTGTGACCATATCCATTACATGAATAACAATGCCCATGAAAAATACTTTCATACATTTGCTTTGGTGTCCCAAAAATGGCTTCTTGCTTTGTACTTTTGAAATTTTCTTTGCCTTGTGTAGATGCTTTCTTTGCAATATTATCTTCTTTCTTTGATGGACTTACCTCATGCTTCTTTGAGGTGTTTTCTTCATCATGTGTATCTTCTCCTTTGTATCCAAGACCTGATTTATCACATGATGGTCTTTGACTTTCCAAGATCTAATCCAAGATTCGTGAGCTATTCAAGAATTTGTTTGACTTTTCCACCTTCTTTCTAAGGTCAACAATTTCAGCGTCTAACTTTCAACATGAATCTTCCTTTTCATTTATTTGAATCTTCAATAGCTCCTCTATTCTTTTGGCTTCTTCAATTTGGGTCTTGAGATGGACAATAGTTTCAAAATTTTTACTAATCTCTTCTTCTACATTCATATCTTATTTTCCATCTTTTAGTCTTCTGATCTTTTTTTCCTTTTCTTCTAATTTAGTCTTATTGCTTTCTTCTTGTTCTTTGAGAATTTCCTTTAACTTCAAGATGTGCCTTTGACTTCTCCTAAGAAACTTCTAAGTGTTATCCGAAAGATAGTTATAGTGTGTATAAAAATGATCACTCCTATACATATATAAACGCTCTTCAATTTCCTTTTGAAGTTTTAATAGATTTCCTTCTATTCTTTTCATGGGATAAATACCATCAAATTTTACACAAGCTATATCTACATCTTCTTCTTCACTTGTAGAGAAAAATTCATCATCATCATCATTGCATTCAAGGGCTTTAGAGTGTTCTTTACCTTCATTTGAAATATCTTCACTTTCTTCCTTTTTGCCAACATCAACACATAATTCTTTGCCTTCATTTGAAATGTCTTCAAGATCTTCCATTGTGCTATTATCACTTGATTCTTTATCTTCACTTGAAATGTTTTCAAAAACACATTTAGAAATAATGAATTCAAGATATTTTGATTTACCTTTGATGATCTTGATGGAGTGGTCTTCAATTTCTTCTTTCTCTTCCTTGCTTTGATATATATCCTCTAGCTTTAGCCATAGATCCTTGGCGGAAGTGCATTGTCCCATGCTCTCTTTGATAGGGCTTGAGAGTCCACTAAGAATTGTCTTGAGAACCAATGCATCATTCTTCTTTCCTTCCCTTTGAGCTACCAACTTTGAATTGTTCTTCAATGGAACATATCCACCGATGGTTGCCTTCCAAATAGCTGCTCACATTGTCTTCAAATACACTCCATCTTTATTCTCCAAGTAGAATAGTTTTCCTCATCAAGGATTGGAACTTCATCATCCATTTGTGTGTCTATGGATCTCCTTCAAGCTTGTTAAGGCTTGTAGTGAAGTCCCGCTCTAATACCAATTGTTGGACACACCTACCACACTTAGAGGGGGGGGTGAATGAGTGTGGGGCTCTTTTTCCCAAAACTTCCCTCTTGCACAAAAACTCATCAATTAGAATTCAACATTTATTCATTACCCATTGCTGTCATTTATAACTAGTTAGATGTAGGCACATATCAGCAACATATATCAACAATATATCATCAACAAGTCATCATCACAATGGACACAAAGAACACAAGATGTATGTACAATTTTCTTTTTATTACAGACTACAATCCTTGGGGGTTATCAGCAACAACTGACTAGAGTACAACTCTACAAGAGCACCAGCTCTATATGCAAGAATCAGCTTACATTCTCAGCACCAACTGAGATGAGGCAACAATCCTCAAAAGATATCAATCTGTCAATAGGTACGTGGCCTATCAGTAGTGCAGCCCACATGTGCACGCGCTCTGGCTCACTAAAACCCACGTGTGAACGCGGCCAGTGTATAATGTAACAAGCGTATGCTCTTGAGAAACTAGGGTTTTGCTTTGCTTCACATGCTCAGATCCTCTGCAACCTGCAATCACTTACTCTTATGTCTTCCACTGTCCAAACTGACCCACATCCAATCACAATACATCCAAGCTCTCCAATATCTTGCTCATGCTCCACAACAAATCAATATGAATGATATATCAATCATGTATAAACAACTAGTGTACCATAGCAATCACGTCACTACAGAATCAAAAGAGTGTTGCTCACTCCATCCATCAAATCAACCAAATTGAGCAACATCATAGAAGCCATACCAAGAATTCCCTAAGCATTCACAACATATAAAACACTAGCATCTATCAAGACAATAATGTAACCATACCAGTGTCTTAGTGATAGATCTGAGGCCATAGAATGCAGATCTGGAACCTGCCTCATCATCCAAGAGCTTGGCACCATCTCAAACACAAATCTCCATGAGATTATTCATTCCACTCTCCCTATACACAGTCAGCCCATGTGTACACTCACCCTATACACAACCAACCCGTGTGTACATGCACCCTATACACAGACAGCCTGCGTGGGCATCATAAAATAGGGTTTTCTGTGAATCTGAGACTTTTGGCATCAAGATCTTCGACATTTCCAAAAATTTGATGCATCCATGAGATCCTCCTCTCGCTCTCTTCCTCATAATAGATCTTAAATCATGCTCAAGAGATCCACACCAATAAGATTCTCTCACAAGAAGCTCTCCATCAATACTCCAAAAGATATTCACAAGAAGCTCTCCATTGATCCACAAGTATTCTCACCAAAATGTACATTTAACAAGAGATCATCTTCTAGGTCACTTAACCCATTTTTAGGTTACTTAACCCATTTCTAGGTCACTTAACCTATTTTCCTTATTTTAGGGTTAACCACTTTCCATGAATAGAAAGTTCTTCAATACTTTATCATTTAAATATTCCTTCTTGATTTTGTCACTTTACTTTATCATTTAAATAATACATCATGATTTTTTTACTTTACTTTATCATTTAAATAATGATTTCTTCTTTTCAAGAACTTTTACTTCTTTGACCTTTTGGGGCTTCAAGCCATCATATGGGGGTCCTTCAACTTCACAAGACCATAACTCTCAAACCGTGAGGAGTTATGTGACATTCCACATACCACTGGAAATGGCATGTCAAGCACTATCCATCTAGGATGGTTTCACCAACAACTTCATTGATCTTCATCTCATTATTCCATATACAAGCATGGGTCCTCCAACCATTCTTCTAGTATAACCCAATCCGTAAAGCGTCTTCCCGTGAGGGCTTTCACCATAAGGGGACCACTTTGGAGTTCATCCATTTGTGCACCTTATCAACCATGATAATACAATAATGATTCATCTTTGTATCAATTCACCACTGCATCATATATATCAACTATGCATCATGTATCAATGACAACTCATTGATCCATCTTCATCAATGCATCATAGCAATGATCCATATTTATATATTGGTTTCCATTTGGAGATGTATCATTCTCATCAAGGGCATCATATCAATCAATTACTTGGCATCAATCAATGGCATCAATCAAACCAAACGATTTACATATGATCCAACAATCTCCCAAATAATCAAACCACTAGAATCAATGATAACATGATCCAACAATCCCATGGATGAAGTAGAAAAATAACTATCAAAGATCAAACAAAAAGTTGATTGGAGTCTCTATGTATACCACTTTGATCATGATGATTCAGACTATAGTTTTCTTCATGACTATACTAAAGAATTTCTTGAAAAGAGTCAAAAGCATATCATGGAAATAAAGGAAATGTTTAAAGACATTGAAAAAATCATATATGAGAAAAATGTTCATTTAGAAGAAAAACTAGAGGAGATTGAGAAATTGAAGAATGAAAATAGTCAGGCAAAAGAAGAAAAGAAGGAAGATGGTGAACTTAGCAGAAACCTTGTAGATCTAAAAGAACTAAGAGAGAGCAATGTTTATCTGAAAACCCAACTTGAAGAAGCCAAAAGAAGAGAGGAGGTAGTGAGGAACCAGTTGAACAAAAGGGAATAATTAGGTTATAATCTAGAAGCAGAAGTTGTGAATCTTAGAAAGGAGGTTGAAAATTCAAACACTCAACTTGAGGAAATTAAAGAAAGTAAAAAAGACCTAAAGATCCAGTTAACAAGGAAAAAAAAATATTACCACATGTTGGAATTGGAAATCATCAATTCCAAAAGCGTAAATGAAGTACTAATGCAGATCTAATGACTCAAATTGAAGAAACTAAGAAAAATGAAGAAGCCCAGAAGATATAAACAACCAAAAAGGAAGAGTCATGCTAAATGTTTGAATTAGAATCCATCAACCTCAAAAGGATTCAGCTAGAATACGAGGAAGAAATCAAAATATTAAAAACTAAAGTTTTTGATCTAACAAAACATATGGAAGAATTGAAGACATATGATAAAACTATTAAATGCAAAGAAGTCTTGGATGAGACAGAAGAAATAATCATCAATCTAAAGACTCAAATTGAACATGCTAAAGAAATGGAAAAAGCCCTGAAGATTCAGTTAACTAAAAAGGAAGAATTATGTCAAATATTGAAGTTAGAAATAGTCAATCTCAAAAAGATAAATGAGAAGACAAATAAGATTGTCAATTTCCATAATAGTTCAAGCTTCCTAGATAAGATTTGGAAAAGCCAAAAATTAGTTGATGACAAAACTGGTCTTGTATACAATAATAAAGAAGACTGTTAGAAAAATAGGATCGCAGAGCAATAAAATAAAACATATGCAGAAATAAAATACATAAGATACAAAATACAATAGAGACACAGATATATGTGGTTCACCCAGTGTGGGCTATGTCCACCAAAGAAATTGCCAGGTCCTTCCTTTATTTTTATCTAGCAATCGAAGGGATACAACCTACAACAAACCTTCTATAGCTTCATCTTCTTTATTTCATAGTCTCCTATCTCAGAATACAATATTCGCTATCATCCTAGCCGAAATACATTTCCCTCATAAGAGAGGGTTTCCTTCTAGGGAAAACAACCTTAACATAACTTCTACCGTTAAATCTACGAACTTATAATGAACGGTCCAGATTTACAATGAAATTATAATATACTTTTTCAAAAAAAAAATTCCTTTGGGGGCTTCGCCCCTGAACCCCCACTGGAGGCTTGCTTTCCCCCGGACCCCGTAGGGGGGTAACCCACCCCCCAGGACCAGAGTAGGTAACCACCACTCCCTAGCATTGGGATGAGTGTACATTTTCAAGTGTAAAGTCTTAAATTGGGGTGCAAGCTTTGACCCCAAAACAAAGACCTCTGAGATGAAAGAGATAGTCGAAAAAGTCTTCGTGGGGTATAAACACGGCTAAAAACAAAGACCTCTGAATGAAAAAGATAATCAGGCTCCACAACCAACAAAGACAATAACAAATGGAGCACCATTTACAAACATGAGAAAGGATCAACCTTCTTAAAAGGAAAAGGTTCAAGTAAAAAGAAATTACAAGTCATGAACTTTGTTAAGGAAAACAACTATAGAAGTAAAAAGGAAGAAGAAAATCAAATGACAGATCCTTCAAGCCAAAAAAAAGTCAAGAAAGGAAACACCTTCAATGGCTATTGCTTTTCTTGCCATAGATTTGGACATAAAGCAATGGACTGCAAGAAAATAGACAAAGGATATACAATAAAATCCAAAAACTCAATTAGATGTTGGAGATGTAATTTTGTTGGGCACACAGAAAAATTTTGTCATACAATGAGATGTTATAATTGTGATAGGTTTGGGAACAAATCTCAAAACTATAGGAATACAAAAAGACAATATTTGAATAAGTCATTCAAGTCAATGAAAAATCCTAATAAAAGTTGGAAGAATAAAGGAGATGACACATCTACAAAAACACAATTAGAAAGAGAAGATCCAAAAAGAAAAATATCTCACAGAAAGATATGGAGAAGAAAATTTGAAGGAGAAAGCAAGAAAGATGTAATTACACCTGAAAATGAAGAAATTAATAATAAGAACATGATGGGTAAAAGTCCTAATAAAGAATGTGAAATTCAATATGAGATAAATCAATCTCAAGAAAAGTAAGTACCTATAGAAGAATATGGGACAATATCAGATTATGATGATGTCATAAGTTGTTACCAAAAGAAAGAAAAGACAAAAAGAAGTTTAAATTGGTTTTTACAAAATCAAAGGATCATGCCAAAGAGTTTTTAAATTAACATATGGAAAATCTTGAGTATCTATAGATTAGTGGTCAAAAAAAAATCATTGGTAGGGTTGATTGTAGAATACTATATATATATATATATATATATATATATATTAATAATAATAATAATAATAAAGGTAGCAGAGAAGTTCAAGGAATAGCATTCAACAAAGATCAATTGATAACAAAATTGGTATTTAAATCAATTGGTATAATTCCTCAATTGATATTCCTGTGAAATATCAAAGAGTAGTTCGAAGCAGAGAGAGCACATTGACAGGGGAAGTCATTTAGTTATGGAAGATAGAACATGATTCCAAGGGGAGTTACCCAAGACAATATTTTGATCAAAAAAATGTAGAAAAACAGAGGTTGATCATAAGGGGAGCAACCCTTTTCCATTGATGTCAAAGGGGGAGAGTAACTTCAGAGGACAGAAGCATCATCACAAGGGGGAGTTTGTGTATGAAGTTAGTGTGTTTCCCTCAATGATAAAGGGGGAGATTGTTGGACATATTGTCATTCATGTGTTGTCATTGATGTCAACAGTCATGATAAGTTGTTATGATGGAAACATGAATCAGTCATGATCAGTTATACAATTGGCATTAGTGTCAAGATGGCCAATAAGGTCTTTCCATGTGTAATGAAGGGTCAATTATGGAAAGAGAATGTCAAACAATAAGAGGAGCAGCAAGGTTAATCTCAAGAGGAAAAGCATACTAAAGATCAACAGAAGAACATCACCTTAAGGATGAAGAAATTCATGATTATTGTTGATCACAATAGGATCAACAATGTTCCTATGATCAAAGCTCAGGAGAATTACCGACTAACTATCAGTGCATAAAAGAATGCACAAACAATTATTAAAACGCTTGGGAGAAACAACAATGAAATGTTAATCGAATCCTAGAAGGGAAAGAACAGTACATAAACGTGATGAATAAATTTTAGAATGGAAAACACGGTGTAGAAATGTGATCGGGATCAAAATCCCCACAGGACAAACCAGAACCGTTGATACGCATGTGCCAGATCAAAGATAGGGATGAATTACAGATATTGGGTGACGAATTAAACCACTCACAAGTTGTGGTTTGACAATCCACACCAACCGTCGATGGTCACTCACCAAATAGATCTACAATTGGCATCAGTTCCACTACCAACAAGCAGTTTCCATTGTGGAACTCGACGATTTTGTTAAACGTCATGCTAGTTGAGGACCCCGCAATCATCCTTAATTGTTGATCTACTTCAGAACCATTCTCGACCGATGGATCACTTTAAAAGTGGAAGGATAGGATAATAAAAACAAGAATGCGGGAGATCATTGACTTTGCGAAGTACAAAGATGCAAAGACATCCTAGCCATAATTGGTTGGAAGGCAGGGGTGTGGAAACAGATAAATGAATTCACATATTCGTAATTCATAGAAAGTGCGAGGAGATAAGTTCGAAGTCGTGAAACATGAAGTTGTGAAGCACTCAGGAGTTGAGCTCTAGGTCATATCCCAAGGTCACATGTGAGATAGTCCTAGGAAGAGGAGCTACCACCCATTGCCTGGAATTCGTGGATTTGTGATTTGGAGAAATTGCAAGGGGATAAGTTTGAAGTCGTGAAGCGTGAAGTTGAAAATCACTCAGGAGTTGAGCCCTGGGTCATAGTCCAAGGTCACATGTGAGACAGGTATAGGAAAAAGGGATGAGAATTTGAATATTTGAATACCCAACAAACCGTTGGATCATTCTAAAGTGGAAGGACGAGATAAGCTAGAAGAAGAGTCGTTGGATTTAATCCAAGGAAAAGAAGTATCACAAATAGATCAAACCGTCAATCTAAAAACCATGATCAACGAACAATATTCGTTTCGGATTAAGAGTTCTAAGGAAGTTACACTTCGAGGAATATCACTTTGTAATTATTGTGAAGTCAAGAGATCGAATTATCAGAAAGTCAAAAATCTGAAGTAACTCTCAACCGTCGATCTGAGATACATTTCAAATACTATTCTGACTATTAAATCAGGGAGATCTACATCAGCAGACCATGTTAGCAAGGACATGTGACAGACCACGTCAACAAGGACATGTGGAAGACCAAGTTAGCAGAACACGTCAGCAAAGACATGTGGCACAATAAGATAATGACAAGTGTCAAGATGAAATTGGCAGTTCAGGTACGTGTAAATCATGAATCCAAGTGACATGTGGTAGCCACTTGGCCCATGCCATGTCAACAAGTGACATCAGCAAGTTACATCACTCTGGGAGTTTTACTTCGGGATTTTCACCACCAGCAAATGACCTAAGTCTCGAAAGACAAATACCCAAAGTAAATGAGAGTCATTCATCTCAACTCTTGATTAAGTCGTAATCGTCGATTTGTTCGAAACCTCTGGACAAGCCATGATCGTCCGACTAAAGGAAGAATGAATAATGATTGTTTGATCTACTTCAGATAAATATGATTCGAAGATTTGAAAGATTACAGAGGCTAAAAGTCGTGAAGGATGAAATCTCGAAATAATCGCAGTCGTCCATCTCATCATGCGATTAAAATGTGAATGTTGATTTTTATAAACATTCAAGCACTTGTTTGGCCTAGAGTCTGGTCATCGCCATTAGTCGTATGGAATAGAGAAATAAGAGTAAGTTGAGGTAGTGCCTAAATTGATAAACATGTGGTTCTACGCCTGTGATCATATGAAAATGGATTGAAGGAAGCACCTCATACAGATTAATTCGACAAAGATTTAACACTAGAACAATATAGAGAATCGATAAGAGATCAAATATGATTTTATTGAACAGAGAATGTAGCAGACGCATGAGAATGATGTGATGAGTCGATCCATGTCTGTGATCAAATCATGAAGACAAAAGAACCGACACATAGTCATGATTAAAAGAGAGTTAATTCATGAGCATTATGAATAAAGGATAAAAGGAAAAATCATATTAATTAAATATTAATTATCATTTAAATGAAAAGGTACAATGGTTCAAATGTTAAAAGACACAATGATTCAAATTCACACCAGTTGGAAGACTATATAAACAAGAAGGAATGGTGAGAAGCAAATGAGTTGAATTTGTTGAAGTATATATATTTATATATAATGAATTGAATGAAGATTCATTCTATCAGGTTGGTGCATGTTTACAAGTTGGGTCTTGTATGAGGATTGGATTCCTCACATCTCAGTTGGATCTGAGATCAACAAGATGGGACTTGTTATGAGGATTGGATTCCTCATTTCTCAGTTGGATCTGAGAACTATAATATGGGTCTTGTAACAAAGAGTTGGGTCTCTCATAATTGTATGAAGCTGATATTCAAAGATTTATCTTATGTTTTCATTCAAGTTATTTAATAAATAAAATATTTATTCTTTTATATATATTTATTGAGAAAATGAAATAAATATTTGTTGTTCAGTTAATTTGTGTAAAGTGGAAAATTGTTCTAAGTTTTGTGACACTTATTCACCCCCCCCTCTCAGTGTCAAGTACCCATTTCAACATTTATTACATTACGAAAGGAAAGAGATGGATCAGTCTCCTTCAGAAATGATGATTCAGCTAAAATCATTGGAAAAGGCATAGTCATAATTGGAAACAAGAATACCAAGGAAGAAAATGTTCTACTAGTAGAAGATATGAAACATAATCTTCTAAGTGTGAGTAAAATGTGTGACCAAGGTCATAAAGTTACTTTTGATTCACAAAATGTGAGATAAGAAAATAAGGTTCAGGAAAATGGATTGCTACAGTTGCGAGAACTTCAAGCAACATATATGTATTAAGTGAAATTGGAAATGAAAAGTGTTGTCTAGGAAAGGAAGATAAAAGCTAGCTATGGCACAGAATAATGCGTCACATACATTTTGATAAACTTGTCAAATTCAACAGAAGAGAAACAGTCAGAGAAATTCCCTTGATCACGAAACCAACCAACACTTTATGCAAGCATTGTCAACAAGGAAAGAAAACAAAGACCAAGTTCAAATCAAAGGAATATTCAAAAAAAAGACCACTAGAAATTGTGCATACTGATCTAGTTGGACCAACTACAACAAAGGGTTTAAAAGGTGAGAAATACTTTATGTTATTAGTTGATGATTATATAAGAATGACTGCAGTTTTATTTCTCAAGAATAAGTCATAAGCTTTTGAAAACTTGAAGATCTACAAGGAAATGGTTGAAAATGAAATGGATTCAAAAATCAAATGCTTGAGATCTGATAATGGAGGAGAGTTCACTTCAAAGGAATTTATGGACTATCACAAAATTCATGGAATAAAAAGGAAATTTTGCGTGGCTAGGACACCTCAACATAATGGAGTTGTTGAAAGAAAGAACATGACATTACAGGAAATTGCTCGAACAATGCTAATGGATTCCAAATTGACAGATATATTTTGGACACAAGTAGTGCATACAATAGTTCACATTCAAAACAGAGTAATTCTCATAAACAACACTGAAAAAAATCCCTACGAGCTATGGAAAGTGATGCAACCCTCCTACCTCAGCAGGGTTTGTCGACCTCCTAGTCAAGGATCGTTCTTCTCTCTTCAAGATGGATCAACTCTTTCGATCCCCTGCTGGATTCTCCAATAAAAAATTCCACAGGTCCTTATGAAACCCCGCCTACGTGAACAATCACTAGGTGTGAGTTCCCTCCATGTGACCACCTACCATGACCACACGCCTAACCAAAAGTATATTCACGACTCATGACCTCAGGCCTTTTCATGTGATCCAATCGAATCTTCCCGATTTGTGAGTCTGTGAACTCTTCAGCGACACTAGCTCCTCCTGCTAGGATCCGCTCTCCACATGACCTAGGGCTATGACCATAGCTTAAGCTTCTAGACACTTCACGACTTCGTGCTTCACGTCTTCTCTTTTAGTGTCATCCTATCTTTCCCATTCACGATTCTTCAAAATCTGAATCCTCGAAACTTTCAGATAAGATCAACGATCTATGATGACCCACAAACAACGATTGATATCTTCTTCACAAATTCGCATTTCGCGAAATCGAAAGTTAGCTCACCTCCCTTTTCTTGAAGTCCTAACCTCCGAACTTCGCTCGCCTCAGATCAATGGTCTGAGACCTTCCTTGATCCAACGACTCAGATCAACTCACGAGTTTTCACTTTGCAAATTCTCATGACTCTTCCCTTTGAACTTTCCACTCTACTGATCTCTCGCCACATGTCCTTCCCGATGGACGATCATGATTTATGTGGCTCCTAACTCTTTGGGTATTCACTTTTTGGATTTTCTCCGAAACTATGGATCTCTGCCACATACCCTGCCCAACACCAATAGCTAGGATTAACCTCATGACTTTGGACTTCATGAGTTATCACTCTTCTCCTCGCAAATCTTCCGAAGTCTGATCTTTCGAACTCTAGGATCTGCTGCCACTTGTCTCCCTGACGATGGACGGTTCCGATGACTTCTAAACTTTATGACTTCACAAGTCGACTCTCTTGTGCACATTCAAAGGTTAAACCTTGTGCATTCTCCTCTGGATCCAACGGTTGTTGGTTCAAACGCTTAGATTTAACTGCTAAGATCTTATCTCCTCCTGCACATTCTTCTAAGTGTCTGTATGTGAGATTCAACGGTCCAGATCTATTCCTCTACAGTTGATCTAATGGTTGTTGTGACTCCTCCTCCTGGTATTGTAATTTCTCCCTAACTTGGAATAATTCCAATGTTTCAAAAGATGCAGCCTTTGATTCTTCTCTTATAAGATCGATGACTTGGGTCTCACATGCGCCCTTGAACCCATTATCTCTTCTGAGATTTAGACCTTAGAATAAGTCTGTCACCCACACGCTCCTTGCATTATCTCTTCTGAACTTTTCAATTTACTCAGTTTCCTAAGGGATGCGTTCCTCTACTTCCTTAGAATACTTTTTGTGCCCTCCTGACACACCTTGTGCTTGACCTCTTGAGCTTACTAACTTGAAACAAGTTCTCTCCATCTGCACACTCCTTGTTCTTGACCAACCTTTATATGGATGTCTTTCAAAACTTCATCTGAGTGTTGGCCTGGTGCATTCCTTGCACTCGGTCTTTCTCCAGGGTGTTCAATGACCATGTAAGTGTCTTCTCATCCAAAAATTCTCTTCTCTTAGAATTCGAAACAGAGTTCTCATGTGCACTCCTTGCACTCACTCGATGCCCAACTGGTAGAGCTCTATAGAATCTTCAGAAATTTTGTCTCTATGTGCCTTCCTTTGCATAGTATTCCCTATAGAGTATTTAGTAACTCTGATGCTTCTTGAGTTTGCAAACTATCCCGGTGTGCTCTCCTGGCACGTTCCCCTATGAACTCAACCAGTGATTCAGATGCACACTTTTTGCACTGCTACAGAATTCCCAATGTTCTGTTGTGCACTCCTTGCGCAGCCTAAAGAACCTAGAAATAATTTAACAACTCTCAGAAAACAAAGTATGTCTACACCCTACAGATGGAATCTAACATACATCTAGAACATAAATAAACACACCATTAACATTCAAAATGCAAACAATTAAACACACAGATACTCATATGCAGGAAAAAATGCTTTTGTATTAATCTAAATGCCTATACAATGGTTACAAAGACTGGACTGCAACAGAGTCTTAGTTCCTTCTCTTTTCTTCCTATTCTTGAGCTTTCAATATTCTTAGTCTCTCCTCTCAGAATCCTCCTAACTCTCCTAACTCTTCTAATTTTCTAATCTTCTAATCTAAGTTCCGTGTCCCTAAGATCTAGATACAAAATATCTCTTTTCGAAAGAGGGCCTCTACATGCATGTCCTCTTCTTCACCTAACCTCATCTATTGCATTGAAGTTTCTTTAATGGCCATATAGTCTAAATTAAACGTAGAGCCATCAACTTGTCAGCAATTAAAGGCAACCTTAACTTCTTCCTGTACCAAGGCATGGCTTGGTATTCACTCAGTCTTAGAGCATGGATCCGTATAGGATCATATTTCAATTTTAAAAATGGAAGGGTTAATGCCTCTCCCTCTCCCCGAATGTGCTTTGATGTGTTGGCTAGTTGGCGCATTGCTAAGTTGGAGTGATGCTCCTGCATCATACTACACTGATGTGAAAAATTCATGAGCTCCTGCTCATGAGCTTCCCAGCTCTGTTGAAATCCTCTTGGATCCCAAAATCTCTTATGGAACTATCCATCTTCTCCAATGCTTTGTTATTGTTGTTGTTGCTTCTTCTCCTTCCCTGTTGTTATGGCAGGCTCTCCTCTTTTCAACTTCCCTTTGCTGATAGATTCTTGTGATGACCTCAACATCAACCTTTTTATCTCTTCAATCACCTCTTACAGTTTCTCTGCTGGTTGGTTCTCTTTATGCAGTCTTCTCGACTGCACTTACTTCTTGAAAATGGGTAGATCAACTCAATCCCCCTTACCATATTATCCATCTCTTGTGGACTTAGCTTGACACCTTGCTGCAAAATTTAGTTCTGCAGTCTCATCACTAAGCTCCTGCTCAATTTCTCCTTCTGACAACTTTGCTTATGTCAATTCTTATATTGGTTCAACTCCAGCTTCCTCCAGTTGTTCCTCTAGCTGGTATTCTCCTCCATCTGCTTCCAACTTAACCTGTTGGATGTGTTGAATTTGCATTATTATCCTTCTCTCTAGGGCTTCCAATTATTCATACAGATCAACAAATTCCATGTTGTTTGTTTCCTCCTCTTCTACGGGCTTCAGTACTGCAGTCATCCCCTGTTTAGCTTCCTTGCTAAAAGTTTTGAGCCATTCCTATGAATTCTCTTCTCCTTCTGTTGGGGTAGACATCAGTGTCTGCTCCATTTCTTCTTCTTTGACAGTTTATGTTGGTTTTCTTTCTTTTGCTGCTGCACTTTCATCATGTGCACTGGCCTCTACTTAGTTGTTTGGTAGGAATGTCTTGATTCCTCTAATAATCAGAATTCTCCTCCAATATTCTTATTCCTGGATGGTGAAAGTATTTAACTTGTCATCATCTTCATTCACATGGTCTTTGAACCCACATGAATATTCACCTATCAACATTCCTTGCTAACGTGAACCCACTTCTGAGCTCCTGAGACTTTCAGACAATCTCATTTCTTTCCCTTTGCCCACCTGGCAATTTGGGACTTCTCTTCTGTACACCTGGCAGTCTATGAGATCAATCGATCCCATATCATTGCCCACCTAGAAATATGAACTTTCAACACTACTCCTCTAGCAGTATATGAGACCTTCCATTGATCTCTTTCCATTGCCCACCTAGCAACTTGAAAATCCATTTCTACCCACCTGGCAGTTTACAAAATCTTTTGCTAATCTCATATCATTGTCCACCCGGAAATATGAATTTCCACTATTGTCCTCCTAAAATTCTATGAGATCCTTCAATGATATCATTTCATTTCCCACCTAGAAATATGAAAATCCATCTCTTCTCTCCTGGCAATTTATGAGATCCTTATATGATCTCACCTCCTCCTCATCACTGAGGTGTCTTCCAACCTATGGTTCACAGATGTGAACCGCTTCCTTTGTTTCAATGAGAATTTCAATTTCCCTCAGCCATTTCCTTAATAGTTGTTGTTGTCCTCTGGCCAACAATCTCTTGATTGGCCACTTCACCTTCTTCTTCATGGGCCACTCATACACCCAATGCATTTTTTCATCCTACTACATTTTAAATGCAAGCTTCTCCATTCTTTCTCTTACCTCAATGAGATCCAGATCCATCTCTGGATTTCATTTCTTCTTGTGGCCTTCTCTTTGACCACACTCATGGCCTTTAGTATCCATTTACACCTTCTACCTGCCCTCCTAGAAAGCCTATGGATCACTCTACATCCGAGAGCATCTCCATCTTCTCCTACAACTCACCTAGCTATTCAAAAATTTTGTTGTTGTTGTGCCCGTGCAACAATCTTCTCATAGAGCATCAATACTCTGCCTTCTTTTCACCTATTTTTACAAGATTATCTCCTTTTACATCCTTCTTGTCTACAAGCTGCAAACAAAATTCAACCTTCTCCTCTTTCTCCATCGCCTAAAATCTACAAATGAAAATTCATCTCTTGATTCTACTTAATGTAGTTTGTGTAAGTTTCAAACCTGTGAAGTAAAGAAATGCATATAGATTCTTAAGCAATACAGAAATTAATCAATGGCTCATACATAGATTACACAGAGATTTTTACCGAAAACCCTCAACCAGGAAAACCTTTCTTATTTTCATTATATCGAATTTCACCATTCACCATACAATATATACAATGTTTTTAGGTATTCCGTAGATACCAAAACCCTAATCCATTAATCCGGGATTAATTTACAAATCAGCTAAAAATAGCAAAATCCGCTAAAAATAGAAAAAACGCACCCACACACACACACATGCAAAGAATATAACACATACCCAACATTCTCCCACTTGTTGTTTTCTTTGCATCCAGGGGTCCATGGGAATATATAGTCAACAATCCAGGGCAGCAATGCCCATTGTTACTCTACACCAAGAGAAATTTTTTGTGCTCACAGACTTTGTCAATGAATCTGCAGCATTCTTCAAAGTGTCAACCTTTTCCAGTAACACCTTCTTTTCCTCAACCATGTCTCTCACAAAGTGATACTGAACATCAATATGCTTTGTC
>SNQJ01S0018039.1:154096-165063 GCA_010110895.2 Picea sitchensis | reverse complement strand
GAAGCTAGGTTAGAATATAGGCTAGTTGCTTTATTTCAATAAAACCAGCTGGATGATCAATGTTGCACCATGTTTCAGATGCTTAAAAATGGTGTTGGTCTAGCCCCATGGTGGTGTATACATGAAAAGCCTTGGAAAAAACCCATGAAATGCACTTATCCTAAGTTCTCTGGTGCATGTATTCTCCACGCCCTCACTTATGCTCCGCTCATATATCAAGGGTTCAGATAATCGCAACCAGATCTACGGTGGTCAGACTTTTTCGGACCCCCCTGACCGTTCTATCTTTAACGGAGGGGGGGAGGGTCTGGAATCACGGATAATACCCGCGCACATCTAGACGGCCCAAGTTTCAGTGCGCTGATCTATGGTCTATATTGGATTCCGGAGCCCCCCATCTGTTCTGCCTTTAATGGAGGGGGGGGGTCCCAAAATGTATGATAAAGGACGCACATAGATCTGCGGTCAAAAAGCTACCGCATAGATCAATGGCTCAAGGTGTTTTTCGGACCCCCCCCAACTGANGGGTCTAGAATGGAATATTTCCTCTGGCGGGCCCCTATCTATACATGGCATCAATCTACCAGTCCCAAGTCCCACCGCCTCCTACTGTCTGACATACCTTCGTCACCTCTTGACGTCACCATCAACCTTTCTAAAAGAGTCACATCCCTTAATTTATGTCAGTCCTTCCCCCCCATTCACTCGTGGCAAGCCCCCTCACCATGATGTTTACCCCAATCGGTAACCGCCACTTCACCCATCTGTATTCCTCAGTCACTGTCACCTGCCATCTCACACTCTAAGTGATCCGTTGGCCATTTATTACTGGATAACCTATCTATTAACCAGCTGACCTGTCCCCCATGCCCAACGGACACCCGTTTACTCAAAACTACCCTCACTCTTCTTTCTTTCACTATTTACCCACTCATCGCACCAGAGAATTTTTACACTGTTTTCTCCGTTCAGTCAGTCGCCCCCACCTACAGTCGCCCCCTCTAACGTTGTTTTTTGCAGGTATTGTTGCAGTAATGGCGCCAAAGTCAAAACAAGCAGAAGGAGAGGAGAATTCATTTCTCCCACATCCTGTCGACCTTGAAAGGATTCCACTGGCCGACAAAGATCTCTTAATCGCAGATACAAATTGCGATTTCGATTTCGCAGACCTTCAGTCGTGGCTCAAAGAAGTTTTCCTGGACCAGAGTGACGAAATTGAACTCTGGGAGTCCAACCTACCCCTGTATCTCTTTCCTCGGATTCACCTTTTTCAAAAGTTTGCTCTCAAGTTCCAAGCCCACTACATTCCCGAGCAAAGATCCATTGTTTCCTCATCTGGAGAAGTTCTTTTCCTCATCACGCCTGAAACCATCGACCAAATGATGCAAATACCCCGAGTTGACTCCGCATCACCTTTTAACCTCGAAATTCTCACAGAATTATACCAGAAGATGAATTTCCCCCAAAGAGCTCAAATATTTGAGCTTTTCCTCCCACCATCCGTTCAATTCCCCGCTACAAATCCCCCTTATCCTTCTTCCATGTTTTACTACCAAAGGAAACCAGATCATCTTGTCCCTATGCACCTTGTTGGGTTATTATTCGGATCAGTGGGTAGATGAACCCATTCTGGGATTTTTGTCCATTTTCTCCACCGATGAGAAGCCCACTACCCAGTTCGACTTCAGCACATTCCTGGTGAACAATATGCATGAACAGTTTGTCAATTTCGCCATGGAAGGCATGTTCTGGTATTCTTCAATACTGGTGTACTTGTTCATTTTCTTCCAAGCGGACAAATTTGCTTTTTCCATGCAGAAGATGGACGAAGATGGCAGACCCCAGTAGTAATCTCATGGACCTCCTTGCTCAAGCATAATTCCACAGAATTCAGTTTCAAGCAGTTCATCGAGCAATTCTATCACCCAGTGGTAAGTACGCTTAGCGGCAAGCCCGAGCCTAGGATTAATGATGAAGTTCAGAGGATCCAGCATATTTCGGATCACACCAAGACTGGTGATTGGTATTTATACCAATATCACACTAAGATCATAGTATATGGGTGCGAGTTGGCCCCGTATAAGCTTCCTACATACCTGCCTGTCAGAATTTTTGCTCTGGAGTACATAAGGCAGATGATAAACTCTGATGATATTCATTTTGTGTCTCTAAAGAAAAAACAACAGCTCAGAATCAAAAGGCAGATTGGCTCTTTCATCTGCAACAATCGTGGCGCCGGAGAGAAAGCAGACAAGTTGCTCAAGGAAATGAAGTTCGTCACGAGTTTCATATGGCACTACGATCCGTGTGGGATTATCTCTGAGATGAGGGTGAAAAATAAGAATATCCCATATGTCCACGAATCTAGGCCCGAAGTCGAGAAATTTGCAAACCAGACAGTATGGGAACCAAACACTTTGGTTGAAGCGGAACAACAGGATCCCCCGGCCACTGTATCACAAATAACCACACCACAGGTTCTGAAAGAGAAAAGGCCTAGGCAAGATTTTTCACCGCCTGTCACTGAAGTGTCGTTAGAAGAATTCCAACTGCATACCAAGAGGTCCAAAACTAGTTCATCTCCCAACCCGACTGGGGAAAAGGAAGTCCCATCTACTACAGTGACCAAGGTTGATAGGTCGCCCCTCAGTGCAAGCCTCCAGCATATCATAACCTCAGCCTTGCCAAAGAAATCTACAGATACTCCATCAACCACCCAGCCAGGCAAGGTAGGGCCGAAGCTGAGCATCTTTGAAAAATACGATCTGATCAAGAAGAGGAATCAGACTCTGACCAGCAGCACTTGCACCCAGTTCTGGAAGCAGACATCAACTGCACAGCATAGGCTGTTATCGGCATTTGACACTGAGAAGGGAAGAATGCATATGGCATTCCTCCAAGCACAGGTTCCATATCCAAAGGTAATCACTGATTACAAAAGGGCCACTTTCGAATTCTGGACTAAGGATGTGCATCTGGTCGATTAGATGGATCTGCACAAGTAAATAGGAGAAATGGTTTTCCATACGTTGGTACATGCTTCCACTACCGCGTCTAAATTGCAAGTGTCTCTGAACAACGTCCAAACACAGTTGAAGTTGGAGAAGATATCGTCCTTTTCCAAGGACAACAGGATCAAGACTTTGGAGGAATTAGTCCTTAAGATCGGGTATGATCCCTCGAACGTGAAAGCAGCCGAGGAGATGATTAAAAATAAAAATGCTGACATAGCCTCTTTAAGGAAACAATTGAAACTCCCACCAATAGAGGATTCGCAGGCGAAGGAAATAGCAGAGATGGAAGGAGAAAAAGATGAAATGCTCAAACTAATCATGGAGCAGAATCCAGTGTTTTATCGTCTCATTTTACAATAAAGAAATTCTTAACTGCTTCTTTGTTGTAATTGTCTTTCTCATCTTTTTTGTTATTCCTCATTTATGCTACTAAAGAATCCAGTGATTATATTATCTCGCCCTGTGAAAGGTTTTCTTTGTTTTTCTGGTTAGAATTTCATTTTTACGACACAGACCCCATAGCCCAATGGATGTGTAAACTATCTGAGCCAACTCGACAAACACTACAACAACAAAACCAACTTATTTATTTACCTAGCCTAATATTTAAAAAATTTGAAACATATTTAAATCATATAGAGAGATCCCTCTTTGAAGTTGGAAGGGCTAGATCCCAGCTTCAAAAGCAGTTGGATAAAGTTACCTCTCGTAGATTTCTTCTTTCTAACAACCTCTAGGAAATTTACAGAGCGCTAACATAGTGGCGACCATACTGGGGAAAACAGAACTAAAAATTGAACTAAAAATTTGTAACCTCGCGTTTTCTTTTCGCTAGAAGAAAAGTTTGTTCCTTAAATATTGCAAATCTGAGAAGAAAGTAATGTTTAGAGGTTGATTAAAATTTGTACATATTATTTTCAGAATCGTAAAGCTAAAAAGTATATATATTAAAATCAAAAATAAATCTGGCTCCCAAGAAAGTTTATACTCGATCTCATCCAGACCCACAACCTGCGATAGTAACAGATAACCCAGAACAACTTCTCAAGAAAAAGACCATTGTTGAAGGTTTAGTAAGTCATACTCCCTTTCATAAGTCCCTTTCCTTTTCAGGGGAGCTCGTTACCTTTCAAAACTCTGAATTTGATGCCCTTTCCGAACAAAGCCTAGTTAGAACAAGATCCAATAGTTTTGTGACTGAAATCATTTTGGACCCAACAATTTTGCAACCCCGGACTCCTGAAGTTCTATCTCCCACTGCTAAACCACAAACCACTCCCTCGGTGCTAGCCAGTCCCTCCTCGTCCTCGTCTTCGGTCGCTACCTCGTCTATCCAGTTTGTTACCCCACCTCCTCCACCTATAATGGAATCCAGATACGCTCCCTTGGTGTTGGTCGCGCCTCTTCATGCTATGCCCCAAGACTATCAAACGAGACTCCCACAGTTCGATGGAACGGGACCTTTGAACGCCCAACAACACGTTGATAAAATGAATGATTATTTTGACCTGCACGAAGTAGATGAGGCTGACGTTCAAATGAGATTGTTTGCCCAAATTTTGACAGGTGACGTTAAGAAATGGTATAAAGGTTTATGTGATGCCTCAGTCCTTGACCTTACCACATTCCAAAGGATTTTTCTAGACAAATGGGAGGTAAAGAAAAACCCTCTCCAAATATTGTCAGAATACGAAAATATCGGAAGAAATCAAGGTGAGATAGTACAAGATTACTGCACCTGTTTCAATAACTTGTACAACGCAATCCCAACTGAAATCAAACCTCCACAGGGTTTGGCATTGATAAAATTCCCTGATGGTTTTGACGCCAATATGTCATACCAACTAAGGGAAATAAATTCTACCACCCTAGAGGACATGAAGAAAAGCGCAATAATTGTGGAGGCCAATTTGTTGGCAAAAAGGGCACGACAGAGGTCAGAGAGGAGAGTCACAATTAAAGAGGAACCTTCCACATCAACCTCTGATTCCAAATTGGATTCCTTGACCAGAGAAATGGAAAGAATGATGGAAAGACTTACTGTATCAGAAATAAATCCCCTGAGAGAAAACCCACCAGCTCCTCAAGTTCGGAATCCTAACTTCAAAAGAAACCCTCCTCAAATCAGACAAAGAGATCCTAGGGATCAAAGAGAGCAGAGAGGTCCAGATCAACAGATCAGACCTCCCCTACAAGAAAATTATGCTGATGAAGGAGAGGAATTGATTGAGGAACTAGAGGATACTCATATAAATCTCATGGGCATTCACGATAACGAAGCTATTTTCCTTACCCAAGAAGAGCAAGAACTTTTTCTTCTCTATCAAACAAAAGTAAGTGAATAAGCTAAAGATGTCGAACAACAGGCATTCGAAAATGCCATTTTGGAGGTACACCGACAGTACAATCTGCAAAGTAAAAAGACAGAAGGAAGTTCCCCAAAAAAGGTGATTGAAAGGAAGAAGGTAGTCGAAACCAAAAAATCCTTTGAGCCATCTGCCGAGAAGATTCCTGAGAAGAGTAATCTCGAAGTTCCAGCAAAAAGAAACCTTATTATTCTGAAAAGATTGTTGCAGCCTGAGGTTTCATCAATTAATCAACCAAGTACTTCTGGCCAGAAGAATGTGGTAGACAAACCAGAATTGATGAGCCAAAGAAGAGCCCCTACACCCTTCAGCCTCGAAGGGGAATTATCCAAAGTAAAAATTCCCATTCCACTTTCCGAATTGATGAACAAATATGCTTATCGTTCACAGATGATTAAAGCGTTGACCATTGAACCTGATATAGGTACGAAGGCCTTAACCGTTGGATCAGCAAATCATTCAGACATCGTGAATCTTACAGATGATCAACCTGAACTTCTGTTTGGACCTGAAGTAGATGACCAAGCCGATAATGGTGTTGTCACTCCTTTTTACATCAGTCTAAATATACATGACCTGATCTTGCATAATGCTATGCTAGATTCGGGTGCTTCCCATAATCTGATGCCTAAAGCAGTGATGGAGAAACTGGGACTGGAGGTCACCAGACCTTACAAAGATTTACACTCGTTTGACTCTAGTAAAGTTATATGTATTGGTTTGATCAAGGACCTATGTATCACCTTGGTTCAAATTCCTGCAAAGAGCATGGTCATGGATGTGGTAGTTGTAGACATTCCCCCGAAATATGGAATTTTGCTATCCCGGTCTTGGGGGGCTAAGTTGAGAGGTACCCTGCAGCTAGATATGTCGTATGCCACTGTCCCAGTTTTCGGGCAACAAAGAAGGCTATACAGAGAAACATTGATGAAATACATGGTCAGTAGCCAAGAAAAACCGCACAACTATCCTCTTTACTCCGCGCATTCTGACTTGGATTCTTTTATCCTGTATAACGATGGTGACACGGGAGAGAAAATCACTCAACTGGGAGAAGATACATCTGGTCCTGACGAAGGCCAAGAAATCATCGAGGTAGAAAGAAAGAAAAACGTGATAACTAAAGAATTACCGACAGATTTCTGGAGCATGGATTTTGATGGAGCAGTAAGCAAAGAAGGAGTTGGAGCGGGAGTTTGGCTGCACAATCATAGATCTAGGTATTCAGAAAACCATTCTTACAAATTAAATTTCCAATTCACTAACAATATCGCCGAGTATGAAGCCTTGATGCTCGGTCTGAAACTTTTGAAAAGAGTTGGTGCCAAACAGATTATGGTAAGAGGTGATTCTAAGTTAATAATCAAGCAAATTAAAGGTGAGTATGCTGCGAAATATCCCCGTCTTAGAGCTTATAGGAATCTGGTTCTTGATGCCCTTAGATGTTTCACTGAAGTTGATTTGCAGGTAATTCCTAGGGGACAGAACATTTTGGCAGATGGATTGGCTACGTCAGCAGCCACATGTAAGATTCCTTTTCGCTCGACTCACCCATACATGGTAGAGGTGAAGTGCAGACCAACTGTTCCTGACAATATCAGGTACTGGCAAGTGTTTGGTAATGATAATCAAATCGAAGACTTTCTTCAGTGTAAAAATGATTTTGAATGTACAAATATAGATTTAGAGAACGAAGATGAAAATGTAAAAAGATCTGATTTTGAAAATGATAGTGTAAATAGCGTAGATTCAAGAGAGTTAGGTGATGATGAGATGGAGACCGATATTTTGCATTTGAAAAGTAATGTTTTACCTAGGGGTCTAGTTCCTTTAGAGGACTTGTTTGATTTTAACGATGTAGCCAAAAAAAAAAAAATTGAAGCCAGTGGACAAGAAGTAGAAGATTGTAATATAGGGACAGAAGAGGAACCCAGGATGGTCAAATTGTCCAAATCATTACCCCCTGAGCAAAAGCTCAAATACTTTGAGCTATTCAAGGAATATTCAGATGTGTTTGCCTGGGGCTATGAGGATTTGAAAGCTTTTGATACCAACATCATACAACATAGGATTCCAATAAAAGAAGACCAAAAACCGTTCAAACAGAAACTTAGGAGAATCAATCCCAAGTTACTCCCCCTGATAGAAAAGGAAATCAAAACAATGTACGATGCCAAAATCATAGTCCCATTGCGTTTTTCTAAATGGGTCTCAAATTTGGTCCCAACACGTAAGAAATCTGGGGAAATTAGGCTGTGCATTGATTTCCGAAATCTGAATAAGGTCTCCCTGAAGGACAATTACCCCTTCCCAAAAATGGACCACATACTACAAAGGGTGGTCGGATCCAGTCGAATCTCTTTGTTGGATGGGTTCTCGGGTTATAATCAGGTCCTCGTTCACCCAGATGACCAAGACAAAACCGCTTTCACTACACCATGGGGTACTTTCATGTATGTGAAAATGCCTTTCGGTTTGATGAACGCTAGAGCCACTTTCCATAGAGCAATGGACATCTCCTTTGTGGAAGAGTTAGGTAAATTTATCGTCATCTATCTGGACGATGTAACTGTGTTTTCCCAATCTGATGACGAGCACCTGAGACATCTCAGACGAGTCTTTGAGAAATGCAGGAGATTTGGGATTTATTTAAATCCTAAGAAGAGCCTTTTCGGACTAGAGGAAGGAAAAATGTTAGGGCACATAATCTCCAAGGACGGAATCAAAATAGACCCCGGCAGAATCGAAGCCATACAAAAATTAGAACACCTAAGAAACATCAAAGAATTATAGTCTTTTATCGAAAAAATAAACTTTCTACGAAGATTCATACCCAATCTGGCTGAGCTCCTCAGAAACATTACAAATATGTTAAAAAAGGATGTAAAAATAAAATGGGACACCGAATCCATACAGTCTTTTGAACAAGTCAAATGAGCACTCACACAAGCCCCCGTCTTGATCAGTCCTGACTTTACCAAAGATTTCTATCTTTTTTCTTTCGCCTCCGAACATACCATTGCAGCAGTATTACTACAGAAGAACAGCGAAGGGTATGAACAGCCCATAGCCTTCTTCAGTAAAGTGTTAAGAGATGCTGATTTGAATTATAAGATAATGGAGAAACAAGCTTTTGCCTTGGTAAAAGCCATAAAATATTTTAGAGTATACATTCTCCATTCCCACACCATTGCATATGTTCCGAATGTGGTAGTAAAATACATTTCGACCCAAGAAAACCCGGATGGAAGAAGAGGAAAATGGATTGTTGTCATTTTAGAATATGACATAGAGATTAAGCCTACGAAACTAATTAAAGGTCAAGGTCTAGCAAAATTAATGGCTGAATCAAATTTTTATGCTCTTGACATTAATTTCTTAGCTGCAGCGGATGAACAGGGCGAGTTGGTGACTCCAAGCATGAGAGAGGTATTTCTCAACTCTCCATGGTACGCAGACCTAATATTTGTTTTGCATAATTTACAAGCTCCCCGTGGTTTGACTAAGACTAAAGCTAGGTTTTTGAAGTTGAAAGCATTAAAATTTTGCATTCTAGAAGGCAATCTATATTGGAAAGATCCTGGAGGTATTTTGTTAAATTTTTTATTGAAAGATGAAGCTGACAAAGTGCTACAAGAGTTTCATGCAGGAGAATGTGGTGGTCATCTGAACTGGAAGGTTACAGCCAACAAAATCCTCAGAGATGGATTCTATTGGCCCACCCTATCCGCTGATGTACATCATAAAGTGACTTATGTCATCAATGTGAGTTGTTTGAAGGCAAAAGGAAACTCCTTCCTCAACCCCTGAAACCGATCTCAGTTGAAGCCCCTTTCCAGCAATGGGGGTTGGACTTCATTGGAGAAATACATCCCCCTTCTTCAAGCCAACACAGGTGGATTCTTACTGCCACAGATTATTTTACGAAATGGATCGAAGCAGTACCAAGCAGGCAAGCCACTGATTCTGTTATTATTAAATTTCTTGAAAATAATATCTTGTCTCACTTTGGATGTCCTAGAAAGATTATAACTGAAAATGCAGCTGCATTTTGATCGAAGAAACTCATAGATTTCTGCAACCAGTATCATATTGTTTTGGGACATTCCACAGCTTACTACCCTCAGGGGAATGGGCTGGCAGAATCCTCAAACAAAACCCTGGTAAACATCATCAAGAAGACATTGCAGGAAAACAAGAAGTCATGGCATAAAAAGTTGGTGTTCGCATTATGGGTTGACAGACTGACCACCAAAAGGTCAATCGGTATGTCACCATATCAGCTGGTCTATGGCACAGAAGCAGTTTTTCCCACTTCCTTAGGATTCCCTGTCATGAAATTGCTTCAAGACATACAAGCCGAACCAAATGACTCACAAAGAAGGATCAATTAGATGATCCAATTGCAACAGTCTAGGGAAGAGGTATTCAACAAGACTCAGGTACTCCAAGAAAGCATCAAGAAGATTTTTGACAAAAGAACCAAGGAAGATGATTTCGAGCTAGGAGATTTGGTGTTGAGATGGGACGCCCAAAATGAAGACAAGGGAAAGCATGGAAAATTCGATAGTCTGTGGAAGGGACCATACATGATTCAAGCATTCAAAGGAAATAACACTTTCTTGCTAAACAACGTTGATGGGAAAGATCTGCCAGGAGGACCTGTAAATGGCAGAATGCTGAAGCATTATTTACTGCCTCAGTAGAGACTCGAGGTTACACTCTCCATTGTACATACCATCTTTATTTTTCTCCTTCATTTTCTGAGGGAATAACTTTAGTCAGTTGGTTGAAGACCGAAGAGAAGGACCTAAGCCACTGACCACTGTTCTTCCATTTTTTGAGAATAAAACCAATCAATCAACGAAGGCGACTAGGCAGAAATTTTCAGAACATCAGGAACCAGGATTCTTGGCACTTCACAGGGAAAGTACCATCTCTAGGTGGAGCCGTTGTTATCACCCTACAAGTTATAGGATCAACTGGTGAATGGAATATTACCTCTCTCTAGTGTTTTTGTTGACAAATGATTTTTCATTCTGCAAATAATTTGAAAAATAAATAAATAAATAAATAAAATAAAAGATTTTCAATAAAGCCCCATGCAATAATAGTAACTTGGTCCATACCTTTCAAGCATGGCCAAGTTCTTTTTTAAATTGATGTTGATAGGGTTAGTGAATAAGTTTGGCTAAACCGTTCAATCTTAGCCAAAGTATCTAGGTTAGATTAGTGAATAAATCTGGCCAGATTGTCTAATCTTGATTAGATAGCCCCAAGGTAGCGTAAGTTCTTAGCCCAACAGTCTAATCTGGGTTAATTTTCATAGGAAGCTAGGTTAGAATATAAGCTAGTTGCTTTATTTCAATAAAACCAGCTGGATGATCAATGTTGCACCATGTTTCAGATGCTTAAAAATGGTGTTGGTCTAGCCCCATGGTGGTGTATACATGAAAAGCCTTGGAAAAAACTCGTGAAATTCACTTATCCTAAGTTATCTGGTGCATGTATTCTCTGTTCCCTCACTTATGCTCCGCTCATATATCAAGGGTTCAGATAATCGCACCCAGATCTACGGTGGTCAGAC
>SNQJ01S0018039.1:124857-154086 GCA_010110895.2 Picea sitchensis | reverse complement strand
CTACCAGTCCCGAATCCCACCGCCTCCTACTGTCTGACATACCTTCGTCACCTCTTGACGTCACCATCCACCTTTCTAAAAGATTCACATCCCTTAATTTATGTCATTCCTTCCCCCCCATTCACTCGTGGCAAGCCCCCTCACCATGATGTTTACCCCAATCAGTAACCGCCACTTCACCCATCCATATTCCTCAGTCACTGTCACCTGCCATCTCATACTCTAAGTGATCCGTTGGCCATTTATTACTAGATAACCTATTCGTTAACCAGCTGACCTGTCCCCCGCGCCCAATGGACACCCGTTTACTCAAAACTACCCTCACTCTTCTTTCTTTCACCATTTACCCACTCATCGCACCAGAGAATTTTTACACCATTTTCTTCGTTCAGTGAGTCGCCCCCACCTATAGTCGTCCCCTCTAACATTGTTTTTTGCAGGTACTATTCCAGTAATGGCGCCAAAGTCAAAACAAGTAGAAGGAGAGGAGAATCTGTTTCTCCCACCTCCTGTCGACCTTGAAAGGATTCCACTGGCCGACAAAGATCACTTAAACGCAGATACAAAGTGCGATTTCAATTTCGTAGACCTTCAGTCGTGGCTCAAAGAAGTTTTCCTGGACAAGAGTGACGAAATTGGACTCTAGGAGTCCAACCTACACCTCTATCTCTTTCCTCAAGTTCACCTTTTTCCAGAGTTTGCTCTCAAGTGCCAAGCCCACTACATTCCCGAGCAAAGAGCCATTGTTTCCTCGTCTGGAGAATTTATTTTCCTCATCACGCCTGAAACCATCAACCAAATGATGAAAATACCCCGATCTCACTTTGCATCACCTTTTAACCTCGAAATTCTCATAGAATTATACCAGAAGATGACTTTCCCCCAAAGAGCTCAAATATTTGAGCTTTTCCTTCCACCATCTGCTCAATTCCCCACTACAAATCCCCATTATCCTTCTTCCATGTTTTCGACCAAAGGAAACCAGATCATTTCGTCCCTATGCGCCTTGTTGGGTTATTATTTGGATCAGTGGGTAGATGAACCCATTCTGGGATTTTTGTCCATTTTCTCCACCGATGAGAAGCCCACTACCCAGTTCGACTTCAGCACGTTCCTGGTGAACAATATTCATGAACAGTTTGTAAATTTCACCATAGAAGGCATGTTCCGGTATTCTTCAATACTGGCGTACTTGTTCGTTTTCTTCCAAGCGGACAAATTTGTTTTTTCCTTGCAAAAGATGGACGAAGATCGCAGACCCTAGGCAGTAACCACATGGACCTCCTTGCTCAAGCATAATTCCATAGAATTCAGTTTCAAGCAGTTCATCGAGAAATTCTATCACCCAGTGGTAAGTATGCTTAGCGGTAGGCCCGAGCCTAGGATTAATGATGAAGTTCAGAGGATCTTGCATCTTTCGAATCACACCAAGACTGGTGATTGGTATTTGTACCAAGATCACACTGAGATCAGAGTATATGGGTGCGATTTGTCCTCATATAAGCTTCCTAAATACCTGCCTGTCAGAATTTTTGCTCTGGAGTACATAAGGCAGATGATAAACTCTGATGATATTCATTTTGTGTCTCTAAAGAAAAAACAACAGCTCAGAATCAAAGGGCAGATTATCTCTTTCATTTGCAACAATCGTGGTGCCGGAGAGGAAGCAGACAAGCTGTTGAAGGAAATGAAGTTTGTCATGAGTTTCATATGGCACTATGATCTGTGTGGGATTATCTCTGAGATGAGGGTGAAAAATAAGAATATCCCATATGTCCACGAATCTAGGCCCGAAGTCGAGAAATTTGCAAACCAGACAGTATGGGAACCAAACACTTTGGTCGAAGCGGAACAACAGGATCCCCCGGCCACTGTATCACAAACAACCACACCACAGGTTCCGAAAGAGAAAAGGCCTAGGCAAGATTTGTCACCGCATGTCACTGAAGTGTTGTCAGAATAATTCCAACTGCATACCAAGAGGTCCAAAACTAGTTCATCTCTCGACCCGACTGGGGAAAAGGAAGCCCCATCTACTACAGTGACCAAGGTTGATAGGCCACCCCTCAGTGCAAGCCTCCATCATATCATAACCTCAGCGTTGCCGAAGAAATCTACAGATACTCCATCAACGACCCAGCCAGGCAAGGTAGGACCGAAGCTAAGCATCTTTGAAAAATACGATCTGATCAAGAAGAGGAATATGACTCTGACCAGCAGCACTTGTGCCTAGTTCTGGAAGAAGACATCAACTACACAACATAGGCTGCTATCGTCATTTGACACTGAGAAGGGCAGAATGCATATGGCATTCCTCCAAACACAGGTTCCAGATCCAAAGGTAATTACTGATTACAAAAGGGCCACTTTCGAATTCCAGAATAAGGATGTGCATACGACCGATCAGATGGATCTGCATAAGCAAACAGGAGAAATTATTTTCCATACGTTGGCACATGCTTCCACTACCGCGTCCAAATTACAAGTGTCTCTGAACAACGTCCAAACACAGTTGAAGTTGGAGAAGATATCGTCCTTTGCCAAGGACAACAGGATCAAGACTTTGGAGGAATTGGTCCTTAAGATCGGGTACAATCCCTCGAACGTGAAAGCAGCTGAGGAGATGATTAAAAAGAAAAATTCTGACATAGCCTCTTTAAGGAAACGATTGAAACTCCCACCAACAGAGGATTCACAGGCGAAGGAAATAGCAGAGACGGAAGGAGAAAAAGATGAAATGCTCAAACTAATCATGGAGCAGAATGCACAACTAAAGGAAATGCAAGTTGAGATGGAGAAGCTAGTAAAGGAGAAAGAACAGATGAAGCCAATGGAAGTCATTCCATTGAGTGCAGTCCCACTTTTAGGAGTGAGAATGGCATCAGTAACAGAAGCCCCATCAACGAATCCACTATCATCTCTGGAAAAGACAGCCGAATTGGCCAAATCTATGGAAAAGATGAACCTGCAGGAAAGAGAGATTAACAGGCTCAAAAAGGAGATTGAGAACCTTTAGGAACTCAAATCTTCCTATCAGATCAACCTCTCCATGGAGAAGCAGGTGTCAGACTAGCTCAAACAAGAGTTGCAACAGCTCTGAAAGCAAACAGTGGCAGGTAAAACTCTAGCCGAAGTTAAAGAAAGCGTCTGGACAGACATCACCAAGTCTATGAACGAGATATGGCCAATGATACAGATCATGTTTGAGAAAAATGAGTTGGTGCAAAGAAGCAAACAAGCCATTGAGAAGATCAGATTGGAATTGGGAGAGATGCCCACACAGGCTAATGAAATCATCAAGTTCTTGAATTCTAAGACCAGGGAGGAGCTGGAAGAGCTGAAAATTGAAGATAGAACCGAGACCATCCTTGAGGTCAAGAGAGTTTTGACCAAGAGAGGATTGATGCTTCAGCTGGAAGAAAAGGTTCAGGCCATGGACCTAAGGGTACAAAGGTTTTTTAGTAAGATTGAGGCTCTACAGAAGAAAGGTCTTCCTGGTCTGAAGGTAATTAATGACAAATTGATTACACTCCCAGACTACAAAAAGAGACTGGCCGATGTGGCTAAGGACAGTTCAAAGTTTTCAAGAATTCAAGGCAGCATCACTGGCAAGGCATTTCTAGATGCACTTCAGTGGGACATCAGTATTCAGCATGAGATTCGATACATCTTCATCACCAAACCTACCTTCGCCAAGTACACAGAAATGGATGAAGTTTATCAAAGGATACTCAAAGTCAACGTTCCCAGTCATCTCCGATGGGAAGAACTCTGTGATTTGATCGAGTAGCAGATGAGTTGACCCAGCCCAGTCATTTGTCCAGTCAGATAAGGTCATGCAGAGGCCTCACCAACGGTCCACCCAGAAAACAACATGCAGTTGTGACACATCATCAAGCAGTTCCTAGATTTCTGAAATTTGTTAAGTTAGTTAGGCTAAAAATAGATTTACCATGTCCTGATCTTTGATGATAGGATTGTTTGTAATTTTGGGTTATAAATACTTCATCTTTCGAAGTATTGAGGGTTGTTGATCTTCACGCCCTGCAAGCTATCAGACTGTAATATTTTTAAAGAGATCTCTCATTAATACAGAGAGGCATTTTATAGGATTCTTGCGTGTATTCACTGGTGATGTTTTTCTCTCTAAGTTAAATGTTATTCTCGCTTTGTTATCACACTGTTTTCTAAATCTAATCTTTGGAAGTAACGAACGTTGCAGGATTTATCTCGTATACCCTGTTTCTGACTTAAAAGATTTTAGTGTTTTATCTTCTCATTTTACAATAAAGAAATTCTTAACTGCTTCTTTGTTGTAATTGTCTTTCTCATCTTTTCTGCTATTCCTCATTTATGCTACTAAAGAATCCAGTGATTATATTATCTCGCCCTGTGAAAGGTTTTCTTTGTTTTTCTGGTTAGAATTTCATTTTTAGGACACAGACCCCATAGCCCAATGGATGTGTAAACTATCTCAGCCAACTCGACAAACACTACAACAACAAAACCAACTTATTTATTTACCTAGCCTAATATTTAAAAAAATTGAAACATATTTAAATCATATAGAGAGATCCCTCTCTGAAGTTGGAAGGGCTAGATCCCAGCTTCAAAAGAGGTTGGATAAAGTCACCTCTCGTAGATTTCTTCTTTCTAACAACCTCTAGGAAATTTACAGAGCGCTAACACTTGGTACATGGTTGGATGCACTTGTTTATGGTACAGGTTGATTACAAGTTGTTTGGCACAGGTTGGTGCATGGTTAATGCACTTGTTTATGTTGACAGATTGATATATGTTGAGGATTGTTGCCTCATCTTAGTTGGTGCTGAGAATGTAAGTTGAGTCTTGCATATAGAGCTGGTTCTCTTGTAGAGTTGTACTCTATTCAATTGTTGCTGAAAAACCCCCGGATTGAAGTCCATAATAAAAAGAAAAATTGTACATACATCTTGTGTTCTTTGTGTTCCTTGTGGAGATGATTTGTTGATGATATGTTGCTGATATGTATTCACATCTAACTAATTATAAATGANAAATTCTTAACTGCTTCTTTGTTGTAATTGTCTTTCTCATCTTTTCTGCTATTCCTCATTTATGCTACTAAAGAATCCAGTGATTATATTATCTCGCCCTGTGAAAGGTTTTCTTTGTTTTTCTGGTTAGAATTTCATTTTTAGGACACAGACCCCATAGCCCAATGGATGTGTAAACTATCTCAGCCAACTCGACAAACACTACAACAACAAAACCAACTTATTTATTTACCTAGCCTAATATTTAAAAAAATTGAAACATATTTAAATCATATAGAGAGATCCCTCTCTGAAGTTGGAAGGGCTAGATCCCAGCTTCAAAAGAGGTTGGATAAAGTCACCTCTCGTAGATTTCTTCTTTCTAACAACCTCTAGGAAATTTACAGAGCGCTAACACTTGGTACATGGTTGGATGCACTTGTTTATGGTACAGGTTGATTACAAGTTGTTTGGCACAGGTTGGTGCATGGTTAATGCACTTGTTTATGTTGACAGATTGATATATGTTGAGGATTGTTGCCTCATCTTAGTTGGTGCTGAGAATGTAAGTTGAGTCTTGCATATAGAGCTGGTTCTCTTGTAGAGTTGTACTCTATTCAATTGTTGCTGAAAAACCCCCGGATTGAAGTCCATAATAAAAAGAAAAATTGTACATACATCTTGTGTTCTTTGTGTTCCTTGTGGAGATGATTTGTTGATGATATGTTGCTGATATGTATTCACATCTAACTAATTATAAATGAAAGCAATGAGTAATGAGAAAATGTTGAATGTTAACTAAGGAGTTTTTGTGTAAGAGGGAAGTTTTGGGAAAAATATCCCCACACTCATTCACCCCCCCCTCTAAGTGTGGTAGGTGTGTCCAACAACATAATACCTTAGTCGGAGTCCGAAAAATCCAACGCTTCATAAAATTTATTAATCAAGGGTTAATATTATTTGAGTTTTGGAGTTTCCCATAATTTAACCTTGTGTTGATGCTTGAATCTGTCATGACTGAAACGACAACCTCATGAGGACATTAGTCTCCCTTGGTTTTTAGAGAGGTGGTTCTCCTCTTTGGCTAAAAGATATATCTTTGAATATATTGGAGTAGGTAAAGTGCTAAACAGCAAACCCCAAATATTTATTGCTTGGATTTATATGAGAATGGTTCTTCAATAACCCAGTATGATCTTTATGTGCAGCAAAAGTCTTTTAATCAGAAAATATTGAAGGAGGGCTTCAACATCAGAATTAAATTGTGATCAACATCACACATAATCTTCTTGATAATATATAAATACATCCATTTCTTCTTCACAGGAGAGAATGATTTGATCATCTCAAAGAATTTTAACATAGTATTGCAATCAA
Source organism: Picea sitchensis (assembly GCA_010110895.2). Classification (NCBI taxonomy): domain Eukaryota; kingdom Viridiplantae; phylum Streptophyta; class Pinopsida; order Pinales; family Pinaceae; genus Picea; species Picea sitchensis. The sequence continues at coordinate 147,694 of SNQJ01S0018039.1, read as the reverse complement.
GATCAAAAGAGAATTTGATAGGTCAACCTCAAATACTTTATATTCTTAAAACAGGGTTACAAAGCACAGTCGAGATCAACCCCGAAGCAATTCTTTGTGGAGTTTTATTTATGAAAGATTTTCTTCATTACAAAAGATTTTATAGCCATATAGGTGGCTGCAAATACTCCATGATCATATAAGAAAAGATCTTATAAGAATGTAAGAAGAACACTCAACAACTCAGCCTTGTGCCCAACTCTGAGATTCGAACATAAAACTATGAGGAGTGGTGTAGAAGAATATATATAAAAAAAAATGGAGAAGATGGAGATTTCCTTCTTTTGATCAGAAGATTGATTGTGTATCCATGGTTGTACCTTTTTATTATTCTGATCTTCTTCCCTGCCCCTCTGACAATACTGAATATTGGCCTTTTGATGAAGCCTCTCTTCCCTTTTTAAGAAGAGATTTTCTAACTACTTGAGTAGTTAAGGTTTCTCCCTTCTAGAAATTACCGTACAAGTTACTTCTTGAAACATTCCCTTTAATAAGTATCTCATAAATTCCTCATTAATTAATTCACATCATTAATACAAGTATATTGAAAGTGGGTCCCTCTCCTTTTTTAATAAAAAAATTTTAATTAAACTTTTATTTTTTTAAATTTGATTAATTTTCCATTAAAGGAGGACGACTGTAATTTAATTTTATGGAAGTTAAAACCAACATTTTATCCTTGAAAACCACTTTGTATGTTCTCTTCATCATCTCATCTTTCCAACAATATAATTTTTTCCCAAATTCGTCCCTCGGATCTCAAGATGTGAGCTCGTGAAGTTGAGTTGTCATGCAGGGCCATTAAAAATGCAGCTGACTGATATTTTAATTTATGAAATTTTTTTATCAACTTTCAATATTTGAAACCTATACCATCATCTTTTATGTTGAAATAACTTTCCAACGGTATAAATTTTGTGCTATTCCGACACCCAGAACTCAAGTTATGGCCTCTGCAAGATCAACACTCAACCACCGTCAATCAAAATTGATGGGCAAATCTCAACCCTTGGATTGATTTTCGTGTTTCCCTTCATAAAATTCAATTTTTTGGTTTAAAAGTATATCCCACATGCATTGGGATATTATATTCTTCATGATATATAATACTAAGTGTTTGATAACTTAGCAAGAAACACGAGAAGAGACGAAATTATGGAGCTTGGAGGATTCGGCCCTTTGAAAATTGTTGAATAAAATAATAATTTTGAAATTTTGATGTCGTCCATCTCATGCCCAGTCATTGATTAATCAGCTATTCATATAGCGCCATGTATATTTGTAATAACTTTCTACGTTTCTCTAATAATAATATTACATGTGTCTCCCTCCACGAGTTGTCATGTGTCACAATTCCATGCTTCCATGTGGAATGTTCTTATTGGTTCATGGTTTAAAAGGGGAAAACTTTGGAATAATTGTTAAGTATGGGAAATCAAGCAGAAGGGTAAGTGAAGGGAAAATTGTAGGTAGCAGAAGTCAAGGGGGTAGTTTGTAGGTTGTGGGGACGGGTTGGCGGGTTGGGGAGTGAGGTGAATAAGGTAGTGAGGGATAACCGGTGTCCGTGAACCCAGTGAGGATTGTGATTAGTTCAGGGGAAAGGGGAGAAAAGTAGATGACGGAAGTAAGGGAGGAGAAATGTAGGTAGCAGGAGCGGGGATGAGGAAGTGTAAGGAGGTGAGGGGATGTATGATTCTATCAACCCGTAAACCCGTGAATACTGGAAAATGACTAAGTATGGAGAGAGAGATGTTGAGTGAAAATTATAAGTATGGTAGCATTTCAAAATAGGAGAGGATAGTTGAACATGATATTTAAAACGATTCTTCAAAATTAGACCTCTAGACAAGATCTTGAATAAATTAGGCGTACATAAACATATTTCTGATCCGAAAAAAGCGTGGTGAAGCTAAGACTGAGGGTTGTAGATTGAACTTATAAAAGTTCAAAAATGTCTTCTTTTGATATCAAGTATTTTTATGAATCCAAGAGAAGGAAAATAAAGATGACCAAAGTTTGGTCAACAACTGGCTCCAACTGCGGGACAGTGACCCCCTGTGGGTTGCTGAGAATACCAGAATCTCAAGACGAGTTACCTTCTATGTTGGTCTATGGAGTCATATTCAAAATAAATTCTTGTAATTCTTTTTCTTTCATGGAGTTATCTTCAAACTTCAATATAAAGACTACTTTATTATGAAAAACTGAACTGAAGAAACAAAGTATGTACATACATGATCTACCTACCCTAACTTACTTGAAAGAAAGGGACACCATAGGTGTAGGCAGATTTCCAATGGAGCCATTCAAACATTGATGTGATTTGTGGAATGAACTCCAACATTATGAGATAAGTTGGGACTTGTACCAATGAGTCAGGAGCACTCTCAATATGTGCTGGAGAAAAATTATACCAATTATGGTGAAGATTTGATTGCATTGTTTGACCAACAATGCTCTAGAACTATAATTCAATAAAATCAATTCTTGGCTTAGGAGTTTTTGACATAAGAATGCATTCATCCTTTTCTTTATTTACAACAACTTCCATGGTTCTTGATTCATCAAAAATATCTTGAAAACATTCTTCTTTATTGTAAAGGTGATATTGTTCATCATTCTTTTCAAGATTCGTTTCTTCAATCAATTATTTTTGCTGCAAGTTCTCTTGTGATGTTTCATCATTTATCACAAGGTTGAAATATTCTTGTGTATTTGGTGGAGGCTCCTCAATTTCATTCTCAAATTTGTTGCTTGAAATATCTTCATATGGAGTATATAGGAGGCTGAAATTTTCTTCTTGTAATCTAGAATTTTCATCTTCATCTTCAGCAACATGACTTGACTTAAAAATTCCATCCACTCTTTGATTAGATTCTTCTTCAAAATTGGTCATTTCATTATCTTGCTTCCACATGGGAGAGGATGGGTGGGCAACAACATTTAAAACATCAGCAAAAACATATGAATTCACTTTTGGGATGAACTTTTCTGCAAATGAATCTTCTAACACATCCCAACTAGTAATAGAGTTAGGCATTAATGAACTATACCATTCAAGAGCATCCTCTCGTAGAGTTTCTAGGAATAATCTACATGTAACATTGTCTTCAGTGAGGTTGAAATCATAACATGTACCTTTAAAATTAATCAAGTGTTTCTCTTCATCTTCTGAAGCATCCCCAAAGAATGTAGAAAACATTTCAATAGGAATATTGGGCATTTGAAAGTCTACTTCTGGTATATTTAAAGGGGTATTATGAAATCGTCTCCTTCTTTGAGTATTTCTCCCTTTTGTTGAGTCTTGCAAAGCCATTGATGGGCTTGATAAAGAAGCATTATGACATGAATGAAACCCTTCATTTTGAATTTTTTCAATGGAGTTGTCAGGGAGTTCATTCTCCCAAATCTTTGGTGCTTCTCGTTTCTTTTTTATATTACAAAAAAGGTGAGCCATGCTTAAAATAAGAAGCCATTTTCTTGAATATTTTTCTCAAAACTTTGAGCCATGGATATTTCTGGTTCCTCAAATATCTTTGAAAATAAATCTTTCCCCGATATGGTCGCCAAAAATGTTGATGCTTGACTCCGTCTGGACCGAAACGAGAACTTCATGAGGACATTAGTCCCCCTTCGTTTTTAGAGAGGTGGTTCTCATCTTTGGTTAAAATACATATCTTTGAATATCTTGGAGTAGGGAGAGTGATAAACAAGAAACCCCAAATATTTATTGCTTGGATTTATATGAGAATGGTTCTTCAATAACCCAATATGATCTGTATGTGCAACAAAAGTCTTTTAATCAGAAAAGATTGAAGGAGGGCTTCAACATCAGAATTAAATTGTGATCGGCATCACACACAATCTTCTTGATAATATATAAATACATCTATATATTATTCATAGGAGAGAATGATTTGATCATCTCAAAGAATTTTAACAGAGTACTGCAATCAAGATCAAAAGAGAATTTGATGGGTGAACCTCAAATACTTTATATTCTGAAAATAGGGTTACAAAGCACAGTCGAGATCAATCCCAAAGCAATTTTTTGTGGAGTTTTATTTGTGAAATATTTTCTTCATTACAAAATCTTGTACATCCATATAGGTGGCTGAAAATACTCCATGATCATTGTTCAAGGATAAATTCGTGAGTGCGGACACAGACCAATCTCCACAGATCCACCTGGATCTGGAACAAACTGTGACAGAATAGTACTCTTTCCCTAGTTCTAAAGTATTGAATGGACAAGAGAAGAAGGATGATGTACTTACTTTATGAAAGCTCTCCTTATCTCTGTTGATCCTCGCCCTGCTACAATGCTCTTGCGTCGTCCAATCACAACAACAGCTGATCCTCGCTCTGCTACAATGCCTTAAGGTCTAATCATGCCAACAACACAAACCAATCATAACAAAGACATTAATATATTCAAAACTCTAGACTATATACATGTGATCAAGAATCATGTACAAATGTATCATCATTATGGGAAAGGGACATACTCCACATTATATTAACTGAGTAGAGGAATACAACCCCGAATTCTTGATGTCAGATCTCCTTTCAACCAGCAGCTTCTAGCTTGATTACTAATAATATTTGTTCCTCACTGTTGCATGAAGAATCTCCACTACTTATGATCACCTTGTGGCTGTCTCTATCTCAATAAGTAAAGATCAATTCTCCATACAATAGCTCACCACTTCTCCAACATCTTACCTTTGCTAATTTGCTACTTGTTCTCTTGTTGTTAACCCTTCCATGAATCATCTCTTCAACATATAGGAAAGATTGTTAGTTACTTGGATAAAATGTAATCCAAAGATATCTGGAGATTCATTAATTTCAGAATCATTCGAATCCTTAACTCATCCTTCTAGAAGATTCCTTCTAGGAAGATCTAGAACTTATCCGCTTTTCTCTTAAGAATCATTTCCGCACCTAATCTTAACACAAGAAGTGAAGGTCCCGCCGACCGAATGCAGCCCTCGCTGGAAAACCATGCGCGTGTGTGTCAAGAACCAAAGCACATCTTACCTCGAGACCCCAGAAACAATCAAGCATCCGCAGAATATCATACATATATCAATTCCGAGGTAGGTATTCTATACCTAGATCATAGACTGATGACGCCATAAACAAAAAGTCATGGCCACCTCAATCATTAATCGCGGGATCCACGTAGTCATAGTCGATCATAGCATTTACCGGAATACACCGTGGATCCTGTATGCATAAATTTTCAATCAAGACGAAGGAGCTACCTAAACATACACAAGGATCTTATGTGTCGCAAATAATACATACTCCATCAAAGAACCCGATAATAATGGTGGTAATATCCAGGGTCTCAATCCCATCACCCAAAGTACTCAATCACCATGTGATTACATGTATTGAAGCTCTAATTTTAGAAACCACTTGATTACCGTCATTGATGTATATCAAGCAACAAAGCGAGGGAAATCACCATTAATGTCAATGACCCCAAGGTACTATATTAGTACAACCGCCAACAGTGGAATAATGAGTTGACGTCAACATCGACTCAATCTTCGATCGTGGACCAATGATGTAAATCCATCGGTCGAAGCTTGGTGAAAACTTGCCATTGAGGCATGCAAGCTCCAAGGTACCAAAAAGATTTATAAGTCTTAATCCCAGATAATGAGATGATGTCGACGGAACAAAACTCATCAAAGTATTCTGATGTGTCCCCATCGACAATTTAAATAAGTAATGCAGTTTGAAATGAAATGAGTATGAGACAATGGACTATGGACACAAAAGGCCGCATAATGGAATGAAAAGACAATCAGATGGTCAATTCAATAGAGGTTTCAAATGGATAGCTCTGAACATATGGATGACGACCAATGATTTAGCAGCATTGACTCCAATAGACGACACATGGAAAGACCTTTGCAATCAAATCAATGAGAGACAAAATGGATTTCCCCAAACCGGCTTCAGATGACGAATAAGGAGGCCGCGTTCAAGAGCCACACTCCATCACTTAATTAACATAAAAAACTAAATAATATATCCCTTTCCCAAATTTTCCCCACCATTATCGGGTAAGTACCTCTTTATTTTTTACGCCAAAGCTTGAAGAGGATCACATATGCTTGTTGATATATAAGCTCATCCTTCTGACGAGTCCCTTGGAGTATTTTAACGAACCCTAAGAAGGAGGGTTCGATCCCATCACTTTGTCCGGCTTTAACGTTTGTTTAACGAGTCCAAAGATAGTAAACTTGGAGATTTTTCAAGATTATAGAGGTTGGGAAAACACTTTAAAAGAGAACTCTCTCGCTGCCTTTTTCGTATAAATCCAACGAGACCTAAAAGGGTTAAACTATCGCCGAGGATGCAAGCAGTTCAAATACTTTAACGAGCTGGAAAAATATAATATCGCCGGCAACCTTTCATTTTTAGGAGTCGAAAAAGGGCTTTAAAAGCCAACCTGTGGGGTTCCTTTTTCGATAACCAAGATCAAGTCCTAAAAAGGGATAAAATAATTAATTCGTCAAGTTTTGACAAGTGTTAGAACGGTAAAATACACTTGAGGTTTTCAAACTAAAACCAGAAAAAACTCATAACTGCACACCATAAATGCAAAAATTTTGATCCATAATCATTCCCTGCCATACCGCCTAATCATTTACTCATTCCAATATTTAGCAATTAGGTTAAATAGAAGTAAATAATGAACAAATAATGAAAACCCACTTTTGAAAAAAGTGCTAAATATATTCAAGCTACTAGTTCATTTTAACCATTTGTGTTTCCAAATCGCCAAAACAGTGCCAAAAGCGCACCGAATTCACTCCCGTGAGTCAATCAGAGCCCGTGGCAGGTATCAATCTCTGCTCGCCTTGACGTTCGCGTTTTCACCTCTTTTCATTTAATTTGGCGATTTGAAACGGTTAAAACCGAAAGCATGATTTTATAAACTCACGCCACACCTGGGTTTCCTGGTGAGCTCTTCTAATCAAGGGGTCGCTTGGTTTCCTGGCGAAGTTGAAACGCCGCGTACCCTGACTGCGTGGTTAACCCCCGGCGGTGGAAAGCTTTAACAAAATTTCTTTGGTAAGTTCTTTTCTTTAGCCATGTTAAACCCACCACTTTGCATTATCGCAGATCACCGGTACTTATGCGTGCTTAATCGCCGCCACCATAAGTTCTCGAATTTGAGAACGCTATAATGAGGAAGAAAACAATGCTGCCGAGAATCACCTCGCTACTATTGTTGCCCTAAGGGTTCCGTATTCTTTAAATTCTTCGTGGATACCGCAAAGTACGAGGGTTTCCAAATACCGCTTCATTATTGAACACATAGTTCGTGGATCCCTCGACTCAAGAAGTTTTTCGTTTCCGGCATGTACACTCACCATAGATAACGAGGATATTTACTTCCCTGCTGTGATCACCATCGGTGGACGGGATGTCACTTTGACCCGTCCCCCTGTAGGTAGCAGCCGAGCCGTAGTATGTCGAGACCGCGCGCCGTAGGCGTTATATAGACTTCGAGGGTGCTGCTATTTGGGAGTGAGGATACCACTCTTTCAGACGGAGCCTCTGGACCATAGCTCCTGATGATGAAAAGCCCCACATGGCTCTGCCAAAGCTACTTTCGCGACGCTTCGAGGCCTCGAGCCCCGTAGCTTAACCCGCGACAGCAGCGAATCTGAAAACGGACAAAATGCGTGGTATCGTGTCAGCTTAGTTATGGAATCTCCACATCCTTCTTCTGAGAGAGTCCTGTACCAACTTCGTGGAGATTCCTGGCGTGTTCCTGTGTCCTAGGGAACCACGATGCTTCGAGTGGTTCCAGCTCATGGCTAGGTATTAGTAGACCGTTCACAAAATATGACGCATCGTTGATCAGTTCAAACCAAAAGTGGTGATGGTCGAGGACTATGCATATGCAGGCCTAGATTTCCGAGGTGATCCTGACCACGCTCTTCCCGAGGGTTCACAGAGGGGAAACATTGGTAAGAAGTAAACCAACCTTTTTTACTTTTAGATGTTTTTTTATTTTAATGATATAAACGTTTCGGTTTATTACATCGTCAAGACTACATCAAAATATTATTGATAATTGTGATGTTGGAGCCATACATTGCATCAAATTTAGAGCCTCCCATACAGTCAAGAGGCGGATAGTTCTGTTCCCCAAAGATGTCGCATTATCTGAAGATCAGGAGTAAAAATTCAGTTAGAGGCTGATGATGTATGATATTCCATCCTGATGAATTTTATTCCATGATCAACACTGTAGAGTTCCCACTTCTGTGGGTAGCTTAGGACTCCAGTATGTTACCACTTCATTGATGTCAGATATCAGATGTAATGGGCGCTTCCTACTTTTTATCATCTTTGGTCTTCTGACAGATTTTTGTCAAACACTGATCGATATATATATACATGGTTGTTACCGGCTTGCTTTACATTTGTGTACATGTGGTTTGATTTTATAAATCGTTTCCAAATGTCTATCTATCATATACTGTTGGGCGATCGTAGTTACCGTATTATGATTTCTTTGAAATGTTGATATTCAATGCAAATTCCAAAACTTCTTTCCCAAGAGCTAATCCGCGAAATAAACTCTTAATAACAGAATTCTCTAATGAATAGACATTACTTAGTCAGAGACACCACTAGTCATGGTCAAGCCTCCAGACAACCAAACGACACCCCAGAGACAGAGATCAATAACTCAATAACGGGCTTATATTCTCAAGTATGTTGCTGGTTGTTCTCGCCTCTAGACATACGCTACACCTCGAGAGAAATAGTAAGTTCATTCGCTAGCATAAGGATTGCCGTTGTAGTTTTCAGGTTCTCGAAAATCACGGCTACCGGGCTGCAATAAGCCGCACACATAAGGTAGCCAAAAACTCCGAAGATCCGACACCCAAACACATAACGCAAACGTGGCGGTAAAACCAAATATCCAAAAACTTAAAAGTAATCACACACACCAGTATGATACAAGCAAAATACAAGTGTGTTACGCACAAATGACTCATGCATAATATTTTTTCAAGTATGTTCCATTGTCTACCTAAAGGTATCCCATCATAATCTATCGCCATATGCCCCTTTGCCAAAATCCTTTGCTAACAATATAAGGCCTTTAATGCCACATTATTCAAATTCCCCACGCACCTAAGACTAACCTTATCTTGCTCATATGTTAGAATGTCTCCTTCGAAAGACACGTGGTTTACGTTTAACAGCAATCGTATGCCTAACTCGCTTTTTCACTACTACCAAAGCGTAGCATCACGTATGGTTTCGGGTTTAATCGCATTAGATACAATGTATTTCCGTAAGTATTTGGTAGAAGTTCTACTGCTAATTTCAAAGATGGAATTTCTCGGTGATTCTATGGGTAGAATGGTTTCCATGCCATATACTAAACGGTAAAAGGTGCTAAATCCCGGTATAGACTTAACTGATAAATCATAATACCTACAACGCCGAAAATAACATTGTGTGCTACCATTCTTATGGATTCCTATCATCCGCCTAATCATAGTGATAAGAACTTTGTTAATGGCTTCAACTTGCCCATTAGACTGTGGATAATAAGACGTTGAGCTATCATGATGTAAGGGGCCCAATCCTCCGCTAGTTCTATATCATATTATTTCTAAAATGACTACCGGATCGTTGACGATAATTATGGAACACCAAAGCGAGTAAATGACGCATAAAAGAAAAAAAGCGTTACAGTCCCTCCCAGATTATCAAATAAGTCGGTATCACCGCCCATTTCGCAGAAAAATAATCGACATTTACAATAAGGTATCCATGCCGAAAGTGAGGGTGATGTCATGAAGTCAATGCCCCATTTAGCCAACGGACCTACGGAGACTACAGAATGAAGTGGAGCAGGGTGTGACCGAATTCCAGGATTATAGACCGGCACGATGACACTTTTGGAAATCGTTGAAGCGATGCGTACTTTAAATAACGGAAGGCCAAAAAGTGATCCTCGCGACTCAAAGATTTTCTCTCTGAAAGCAAAGAGCATGCCCAGACATATGACCGCCACATGCTCCAGTGGCAATCATTCAAAGCTCTCTGTCACAAAGGTCAAACAACGCCTAAACACGTAATCAACACCTCGACGATGTTATATCATAAGAATAATGTAATTACGGGCTTGATAACGTGACATTACCCATCGCCGCTCTTCAAAGACCGGACAACTCAGTCGAAGTTTGAGTTTGAGATAGATAATGATATCTCCATACCAAGGATCAAACGAGTCAATAAGGAACAATAAATCATCAGGTAAAGAGTCATTAACCACTGGTTATTCATTGACTTGGGTAGTTCAGACATCAACTCTGTGAAAGCTAAGGACTTCTTAGATTTTGAAGTTGAAAACTACAAATCAAACTCATGTAACTTGACTATCCATTTGGAATACTTGCCCCCAGCAATTGACGAATAAGATATGTTGCATGGGTTACAAGGAGAAATCATGCTTAGTTTTCCTCGGGCGAGAATATAGCGGACGAAAACGCTAACCTGGAATAGCTGTACCATAACATGTTGATATTTAATCTCAGTAGAAGTCAACCGACCGTGTAATAGATAATACATGCGTTCATCAATGGCATAATCCTCTTCAACTAGAACCATGCCAATGGTATACTATGAGGCAGCAAGATAAAGAAAGTAGTCTCATCAGAATCCTAAGGAAAAAGAAGAGGAGCCGGTAAGGGACAACTTCAATGTTTCAAAGGCATCATTGGCAAATTTATCCCGCATTAAACCTTAATCTTCTTCAAAGATCGGTAAACCGCTGGCGTAATCTCGGCATAATTCGGTATGAATCTACGAAGAAAGTTTGTTTTCCCTCGCAAACTTTGTAGAATCGGGCGAAAGTGGTAGAAGGAGGAGGGAGAGATTAAGAATCGCCGACTCCTTGATATAGATCCAACGGATCCCATGTCGAAACACAAAACCAAGGAGACGGCCCCGATTCCACGCAAAATATATTTCTGCTGATTCAAGCGAATGTGATAGAATCTACAACGAACGAAAATGGCTCGAGATGCATAGGATGATCAACCCGACGAAGAGAATGAGCAGGCAAATCGTCCAAATAAGGTTGAACGATATGCTTAATATCGTGGAAAGCGAAGGACATAGCTCGCTGGAACGTGTAGAAAGCACCACCGCTCTTCGCATCGAAGCGAAGCTTGGCCAGAAGTTTTTAAAGTACCCTGCTGACAAAATGAACGAGTTTTAGTTATCCCTCGTGGATTATATTGATCCGATTATAGCCGAAAATCCATCCATGAGAGAAAGATTTCACTACAGGCACAGTCATCAACGATCTGGTAAACGAAAGAAGTCGGGTAATTATCTTTAGGACAAGCCCTATTAATATCCCTATAATAAACAAAAACAAGGACCATTACTTGTTTCTTTGTAACCAAAACAAGATTAGACACCCAATCAATCAAAGCCACATGATAAATAAAACCGGCTTTAAGTAATTTTTCAACCCCAAGCTTGATGGCTGCGGCTTTAAGTGGATGAACAGGGCTAAGAGACGTCATTTAACTGGTTTGGTTCCGGGGTATGTCTTAATTTCACGAACCACAATCGAGGGGTCAATAATTCCGGCATCTCTAACGCCAGGCAAAATATTATCAATGCAAATTCCTTAAAACAAAATGACGTCGCAAGCAATGATTTCGTCCTATAGACGAGGGCTCCAATATGAACATTCTCGAACACTATCCCAGTTTTACGGAAATATCGATGGTATCGTAGGTGAAATGCGATCCAAGTCTTCAACATGATCCTTATAGATCCGAACGGTTGTAATATCGCGAACGGTCGACGGGTTTCCAAATCCGTTGGTAATTTCGCGAGTCCGCTGTTCCAGAACAAATTGGCGGAACCATGATCGCATCGGCCCTGGGCGGGTAATAACAATTCACACGACATTATCATCCGGGCTTCATGGAAAACAACACGGCATCGAGACAACCTCTAAAGAAGAAAAAGCGGAAGGCCATTGAATAGCTTGGTAGGGCGTGACCAACCGATTCTGAACGGGCATAACGCCGTCGGAACGAACATGATCTCCAAGGATCGCGGACTATCCACGGTCATGACACCGAAGTTCACGAGGTACTTTAGGAGATCATGTTAAATGGATGCAAAACTAATTGAGTTAGAACATTGCGGTATGCATGGGAAAAGCACCATTAACGATGAATGTTTCAAAAGACCCACACCAACATTCCCATAACCTCCGGAGGGGTGTTTGCAATGAACGTACGCTGCCCTCAGACGAGCATCGCATAAAGAAAGCAAGTTGATCGGGGATCAGAACCACTTTTCCCTCGCGGAGGAAATCAGAACACGTAAAAACAAGGTTGATACCACGTTATGATGCATAATCAATCTAAACACCGTCCTCCCGAAAGTAGAAGATTATAATCAAGGGGAGTATCAAAAAACTTCCACTTCAATCACCTGGGCCTTGGTCGCGTATGCGATCGCAACGACGCGCAATCTAAGGTTTAGTCGTAGCCGCTGAAGGCTCGCAGAAAGTGTTTTGCAGGACTTAAGCAGAGGGTATGTCCAATGGCTTCCCAGCAAGGAAAAGACATGACACAGTTGTTGATGAAGGTGCCTCAACAACCGTCCGACAAATGCCTTTGTCGGGCGCATAACAACTTGTATTTGAATGCAAGCCGCATGGGTAACCTCGGGATATGCTCGCTTAAATCAAAGACTATTAAATTCTCATCTAGAGATTCTGATTCTGCACCGGTAGCCACCGTAGGCCCTCCTTACCGAAGCGGTGATTGTGGACTCAAGGACCCCGAGGGCGTAGACGCCTGGCGTTTCAAATACCCTACAATGTCAGAATTTGAAATGCCGCGATGAGGATTGAATGATTTAACGACACCTTTGGGGTATCGGATAACCAGATCAAGGTTTGGTTCCTTCGGATGAAGAGGACCAAGAGGGATGACCCAAGGAGAAGTTGAAGGTATACCAACCCTCTCTTTGAAGGAGAAGAAGCTCCGGATCGAGTGGCAAGTGAAACGCTTGTCTTTCCCCTGAATCACCATACATCAAACATGTGGATTCGCGGGATGATCGTAATGGCTTACCGGAATGACCAACCAAGCCCGCTGTTGAGATCGAAGGTTGAGGATACATTGGAGTAGAAGGTTTCGCGGATTGAAGGAACTATACCTCAAAGACGCCCCATAATCCTTGGTGTAGTGATCATCATTAAACATAAGGCAAGGATAGCGCGGATTGCGTTTATCCCGGTCATCAACATGAGGAGATTTGGTTTGTTCATTGATTACGCTTTTACCCTCCTCTTTATTCTTGCCTCCTTCTGATTTATTCTACCTAGTGGATTGAACCCGCTCACTTCAGCTTTTACCTTGCATACGGGAGGAGCAAGAGACTTGGAAAGATTCCGGAACATCATTAAAGGAGTGGTTTTGGGTTGCGTATTACTGCACGTGAATGGTTTTGAGTGGTCCCAATCACACCATTAGCCGCATGCGAAACAGCTGGAGCAGTAGAAGTAGTACAAGTACCAGGACGAGGTAACCGTGAAGTAAGCTCATAAAAGTGCCGCTTTGAGAATAGGACAAGATCTAAACATCAGCACTCCACTTATAGCCGCTCTTCGGTAACAACACCGCCGATGGCAATATCTTTTCCAATTTGTTTACAAATGATTTTGTAAACCATCACCCAAGAACTCCATCGTATTCTGCTTGATGAGATCGCCTTCCGCTACACTCATGGATGTGATCTGAAATATGAGTGCCTAACTTTGTTTAAAGGAGGTTAAGATTTCAGTCAGATCGTAATGAATCGGTAACCGGTAGTGTGTAAGAAAGGCCATGGGAAGAGTGTTGAACTGCAAGAATCCTCGGTAATTCAATGTACCACTTCAGCCAGCGACTCCCGCGGTGCGCGCTTGAAAAAGACGGTAATCTGAATGGAGTCATTCATCACCGAGTTAGACGAACACCACAAAAGGAAATTCATCACATGGTTGTTAAGATCTTCACCAGGGTTTCAATCAAATTTCGGAATATCAGAAATAAGTTTAGCTGGAATGACTGCCCAAACCAGTGAATGAAAAATAGGATCATTCAAGATCCTAGATAACCGGCAAATCCAGAAAGTGGCAAGAAAACGCAAATTGTCGATTCACCCTCGAGGGTATCGGTGACTTGGGGCGCTAAGAGTCCGTCGAAAAACCCGCTAAGTGATATGTGGCTTGCCCTCGAGGGAAGAACCCTGGCTGTTCCTCGGTGGTGGCGTAGGGTAGTAGCCCCAAGGATTTTGACCTTGAGTCTGGGTAGGGACCTGTGGTTGAGTAGACGGAATGGAACCCCAAATAGGTTTAGTCACCCCTGGATACGGTTGGTTTTGAGTAGGGACAGTTTGTTGCGCCCCAGGATTTTGAGCAAGATTCTACAAAAGTTGAGTCCAATATTGGACCAATGCCGGAGGAATATTCTGCCCTAAAGGTGAATTTGGTCCCCCCATTAAAGGAACATTTCCACCCGGAATCGACCGCCAACCGGAGGTTCTGTAGTCACCATGGTTTGTCCGGGGAAAAAGGAATCAGATCTACCGCATTCGCCCACCAACAAGGAATTGGACATTAGGTGCAACGGCCGGTAAAGTACCACTAGGATTAACAATACCGGAACCGAGGTAGAGTCGGCATGAAACCGTGAATAGGATGCTCCAGAAATCGAGGACCACCGGGAGAACCAAATAGGAGCGGTGGAGGTGTTGAATGTGAACATTCAACGCAGAATTCAAACCGGAATACCGGCAACAACTCTTGCCCATATTAACACCCAGAGAACTCCGACAGTTAATACAACTTTACCCCCTGGTTACCAAGAATTAAATCCTGCGTTGAATGTTCCACAAGATGAGCCATCTCAGGAGGTAAAACAAAAGGATAAGTAGTGGTGTATCGGTAATTTCTGATTCCCAAACAGAAGACTCCGTGAGATTCGAGACCACCAAACAAAACTCGATGTAAATCTCCCGACCAAGCAGGATCTTGTCTTGCCACACTCTGAGAAGGCCCAGCAGATGTCTCAGGAGGCGGAAGATCGCCACTAGAAAGATAAAATCGCCCTTCGGGTCTTTCAACACGACGGATATGGTAATCCTCCATAGTATTATCAATTTAGATTTTCGAGGAGAATCAGTCTCGCCTTCGACTCTAGGAGGTGGTGAAATTTTTTTAGGGACGTCACTGGTGTCCACGGGTGATAAAGGAACAAGAGGGATTCTCACCCTGACGAGGAGAATCCTCTGGGGTGCCCTCAGGTGTTGCCGTATGCAAAGGTTCTGAGGCTTCCGGATGTTCTGAGACAAACCTTGCATCCCACGCGAACGTCATGGGGGAGCAATTGTAAGCACGTATCCAACTCTTAACGGAAATCCTATAGTCCACTATGAGAATCAAAGACAACCCTAGTAAACAAAATCTAGAAGCAAATCACCAAGCAAACAATACCTCTTAATCGCCTACCAGTTGGTGATGAAATCCAACATCGCGAAATCAATATAGGAAGGGGCTGGGATAGAGATGGTGGATTAGTTACGTTGGCGATCTGCTTAACGGACTTGTGCCTTCGTGCAAGCTTCCACGCAAGTAATTGTGGATTTACCCTCCAAGGAGCCCGAGTGAGTTTGGCTAATGTCGATTCCGGTGTAACCGCGGAATACTTTCCCCTTCACATTCACCTGGGTAAGTACCTAGAGAGAAAGGCCACTAAGGATGTCACGCACAAATGCGATCGGCCGGAAATAAATGGCCATCCGGATCCACGCAAGGGCGCGGTATCGGTTCAAATCAACTCAAAGGCTTCCCACTCATAATTGTGGGTATACCCCTGAGTGACCCCCGTATGCAATCTCATAACGATGTCAACAGCGTGTTAGTATCTCATGCAATACCAGCAATTCCAATGCTTGACCCTTTGTTAGAAGGGCTTCCCAGACACATATGCCAATGGAATTTTACACTCTATTCTCAAGATACTCATGTGTGTTTTCGAAGCTTTGGAGAGTGTGTGTCTCTTCCTACTCCAAAGGCCAGCTAGGCTATATGTTGGTGAAAAAAGGGCCCTAGAAAAGAGTTACTAGATCAATTTTATTCTTTACTTAAAGTTTTAATGGATGCTATTTACCTGCTGTAACTAAGTGAAACTCAACGATGTGTGACTCTAACCCAATCAATGCAAGGATATGAAGAAATATAATCTTTTCATTCAATGAATCCTAATTATGGGAGAGAGAGAAGACGATTTCCAATTCCAATGCGAACACTACATAATATATACAATCCCTACTCTTTTAAATGTCAATGCAAATAATCAATTATCAATGAAAACTTCTCTGAATGTCTTTTTCAAAACTCAAAAGCTCTAAAATTCTACAATTTGATTTTCAATTTTTGCAATAAAAGAAAACACAAGACTTGAAAGAAATGTTCGCCTCACTTTCCAAGAAGAAGAAAATCAAATCACCAATCTTCAAATAATCAATGAAAACTCCTAACCAAACTAATGATAGTAAGTGAATGTAAAAGAAAACCAAGGAGTCCCTTAATACAAACGAAAATTGTTCTTTTTGAAGCAAGAATCAATCAAGAAACACCAAAATCCTCACTCTCAATCAATCACTGACCTCTAACCGAAGCTTTAAACTAACAAAAGTATAATCCAATTCCTGTAATCAAAGAGAAGAAAATGCAAACAATGGCTAAAGAACGAAAGTCAAGTAATCAAAGCAGCAATAACAGCTCAAACCCTAGATCAGATCTAGGGAGGCAAATAAAGCAAATGTATGTAAAACTAATGCAAAATGATAGGTCAAAAAAGACCTAAATCAATCCCACTGAGCTATTGGACAAACCAAACTTGAAATCAAAACTTTTCAAAATCCTCTCTCACAGTAAAGTTTCCGGACACATGCTAAGGGTTTATATATTTCCTAGCCTAGCTTAAGGGCAGATCGCTGCATTTTACGACCGACTATATATGGCAGTGAACACGTAGACTTTCCGCAGACTTTCAATAGGTACAGTGCGGAAACCCTCTGAAAATATGGAAAAAAATTTCAAAATCAAGTACAATCCAAAATGGATGAGTAACCTTAAGGTGTCTCTGCTGTGGTATCCTAGAGACTCCTCGCTACTTTTTACAAATCATAAGAAAAAGGTAATAGGAGCAATGGCCACAAAGAATCAAGAAACAAAAAAATAACTAAGGGATGGGTCCCCTCAGTGGAGTCAGCCACCTTTGTTCAAGGATAAATCAGAGTGCATGGCTGCATTAATTTCCACGATCCACTGATCTCGAACAACCGTTATAGTAATAGTATCTCTTTCCCTAGTTCTGCATTGAATGGACAAGAGAAGGATGATGTACTTACTTTATGAAAGCTCTCCTTTATCTCTGTTTTTCCTTGCTCTGCTCTGATGCTCTTATGTCGTTTTAATCCCAACAACACAAACCAATCATAACAAAAGAATTAATATGTTCTAAAACTCTAGACTATATACGTGATCAAGGAATCATGTAATAATGTGATATCATCATTATGGGAAAGGGGACATACTCATGTATTATATAAACTGAAAGAAAATGATACAACCTGAGCCTTGATGTTTGCAGGTCTCTGATTAGATGCATTTTTTGGTTTTTGACACACACACATTTGCTCCCATGCATGAAGAATTTCCACCACTTATGGACTAAATTATTGCTCTTATCTCACTGCAAAGATCAACACCCTCCATACAATAGCTCACCAATTCCTCCAACATCTTACTCTTGCTAATTTGCTACTTGTTCTTCTTGTTGTTGTTAACCCCTTCCATGAATCATCTCTTCAATATATAGGAAAAGATTGTTAAGCTACTGATAGAATGTAATCCCAAGATAATCTGAGATTCATTAATTCTCAGAACTATTCAATCCTTAACTCATCCTTCTAGAAGATTCCTTCTATTGATCGAACTTATCCTCGCTTTCTTGCAGAATCATTTCATGACTCCGACCTTTTAACATGCTATGAAGGTCCGTACGATCAATGCAACATGAACCATGTATCTCATAGGAAATATATATGTACCGTGACTGCCTTCTCCTGCGTACTGTCTTCAAAAGTGTGATTTTGAGAAGCTGATAAGTGTAACTTTCTCCATGAAAATGATCTTAGTGAAGAGTCAGATCTTCTATCACCATGTCATTATCATGTCATCATTTTGATAACCAAAAATGTGGATAACAATCATATAAGAAAATATCTTAGAAGAATATAATAAGAACACTCAACAACTCAACCTTGTGCCCAACTCTGAGATTCGAGCATAAAACTATGAGGACTGGTGTAGAAGAATATATATATATATATATATATATATATATATATGGAGAAGATAGAGATTTCTTTCTTTTGATCAGAATCTTGATTGTTTATCCATGGTTGTACCTTTTTCTTCCTCTGATATTCTACCCTGCCCCTCTGACAATACTGGATATTGGCCTTTTCATGAAGCCTCTCTTCCCTTTCTAAGAAGAGATTTTCTAACTACTTGAGTAGTTAGTGTTTCTCCCTTCTAGAAATTCTCATACAAGTTACTTCTTGAAACATTCCCTTTAATCAATGTCGCATTAATTCCTCATTAATTCCTAATTAATGAATTCACATCATTAATACAAGTATATTGAAAGTGGGTCCCTCTCCTTTTTTAATTAAAATTTTATTTTTTAAAATTTGATTAATTTTCCATCAAAGGAGGACGACTGTAATTTAATTTTATGGAAGTTAAAACCAACTTTTTATCCATTAAAACCACTTCTGATGTGCTCTTCATCGTATCATATTTTCAACGATACAAAGTTTTCCCAAATCCGTCGCTCGGATCTCAAGATATGAGCTCGTGAAGTTGAGTTGTCATGCAGGCCCATTAAAAATGCAGCTGACTGGTATTTTAATTTCTGAATTTTTTTTTATCAACTTTCAACATTTGAAACCTATACCAACATATTCTATGTTGAATTACCTTTCCAACGGTATAAATTTTGCGTTATTCCGACACCCGAAACTCAAGTTATGTCCTCCGCAAGATCAACGTTCAACCATCGTCGAACAAAGTTGATGGGCAAATCTCAGCCCTTGGATTGATTTTCGTTTTTCCCTTCATAAAAATTGACTTTATGGTTTAAAATTCTATCCCACATGCATTGGGATATTATATTCTTCATGATATATAATACTAAGTGTTTGATAACTTAGCAAGAAACACGCGAAGAGAGGAAATTATGGAGCTTGGAGGATTCGACGCTTGGAAAATTGTCGAATAAAATAATAATTTTGGAATCCCGTTGTCGTCCATTTCATGCCCAGAAATTCATGAATCAACCATTCATATACTTCCATGTGTCTTTGTAATAACTTTCCATGTGTCTCTAATAATAATATTCCGCGTGTTTCGCTCCACGAGTTGTCATGTGTCACAATTCCATGCTTCCATGTGGAATGTTCTTATTGGTTCATGCTTTAAAAGGGGAAAACTTTGGAACAATGGTTAAGTATGGGAAATCAGGTGGAAGGGTAAGTGAAGGGAAAATTGTAGGTAACAGAAGTCAAGGGGGTAGTTTGTAGGTTGCAGGGACAGGTTGGCGGGTTGGGGAGTGAGGTGAATAAGGTAGTGAGGGATAATCGATGTCCGCGAACCCGAATGAGAATTATGAGTAGTTCAGGGGAAAGGGGAGAAATGTAGATGATGGAAGTGAGGCAGGATAAATGTAGATAGCGGGAACGGGGGTGAGGAAGTGTAAGGAGGTGAGGGGATGTATGATTCTGCCAACACGTGAACCCGCGAATATTAAAAAATGACTAAGTATGGAGAGAGATATGTTGAGTGAAAATTCTAAGTATGGTAGCATTGTAATATAGGAGAGGAGAGGCGAACATGATAATTAAAAAGATTCTTCAAAATCGGACCTCTGGACAATATCTTGAGTAACTTAGGCATATAGAAACAGATTTCTGATCTGGAAAAAGCGTGGTGAAGTTGAGACTAGGGGCTGCAGAGTGAACTTATAAAAGTTCAAAAATGTCTTATTTTCATATAGAGGATTTTTATGAATCCAAGAGCAGGAAAATAAAGATGACCAAATTTTGGTCAACACATTGGCTTTGATGTCTCGTAAAAATTTACTCTTGCAAAATAACATTAAACTTGGTGTCAAATAAAACACCTTTGCAATCATGGTAAGTTCTTATGTCTTCATAATCATGGATTTTATTAAATGTGTATAATATCCCTCTATGACATAATATATAATTTATATATCTATATATACTTATTAATCTTATATATACATATATAACATAATAACACATGTGTTAATATATTATATATAATACATAATAAATATATTTGTCATATATATATATATATATATATATATTATTATTATTATTATTATTATTATTATTATTATTACTATGTATAAACTACAATATATAACTTATTAGTAATATATCAATTTGATTTAATTTTAATACTGAGTCTTAGTTTAGCATATATGGAACAACGAAAACTATGAGCACAACTTTAATTAAACCATTTGAAGGAAGACATTTTGATCCAAGAGGATCTAAAAGGAAAAAAAATTGAACTCCTCAAATCTCAGCGAAAATGACACAAAGTCAAAGAACTTGTTGAGAGTTTTCCAATGATGTAAATGACACCTCAAACAGATTCTGAATGAAAAATTTATGGCCAATTAAAGTTTCAATCAACCTAGTCAAATTCAATAGGGTGGCATCATCAGCTGACTATGCAATCCTGATGTGGCAGCATGAGAGGCTTCCACATGGCATGTTGATTTGGTGTTTTCGGACCCCCCTTTGACCAGTAAAAAGATGCCATGTGGCATCGTACGTATGCCACATGGAAGTTCAACAAAATACGTGGTGTCAACATTAGCAAATGATTGGGAATACATGTGGTGTTGACGTAGCACACACATGACAGTTGACTGAAATGATGACTCGACACACGCAACCAATTCGTAGGTGCCACGTGGCCCAACCATAGGGCGCCGCATGACACCCTGCGGATGTTTAATGAGGGATAAAGTTGAAAAATTCATAACAAAAAAATATATATAACCGACCACCAGACTGGCCAACCCTGGACCCGACGACCAACAAACTACTAGTCGACATATTGAATTGGGCGCCCAAATCCAAAACATGGCGGGAGTTTTGGAACCATGTAACAATGTAATATAAGTATGGCAAAGTCATTGTGTTTAATATAGTGGTAACACTATATTTAAAATATATGTTAAAACTAATACCCAAAGGGGGGGAGCCCATGGGTTTGACCCCGGTTCTCCCCTCCCATATTAACATCCACTTGCCAACAAGCCACGAGGGTAGGACTTGGAAAAGTCCACCCCAAATTTTTATTTAAAACCCAGTCTTTTCATTCGCAGAGAGAGAGGATCTAATGCGCCCCATTCGTACGGGCATGATTTTTCATGCAAGACACATTTATTGCAGGAGATTCAAACTGTCATGGAACATTTTTCGAGGGAGAGATCCCAGGAGGGACCTGGAAGTGACAGTGACATAAATTGATGAATTTACAGTCATTTTTGCACAATTTCTCACCACGAATCCACTAGTGCAATCATAATTTGGTTCCTAGTAGCATATTTTCAGGGCATCGCCAGAATTTATGTATTTCCATGTATTTATGCCAATTTTTGTTGAGATAATATAAAGGCCTCTCCACTGAGAAGTGGGCCCGGAGACATAGTCCATTGTTGGGACGAACTCTATTATCAAGTCTTGTGTCATTGTTCTTCTTGTCATTTCTCATGTGTATGATTTCTTCTTATATGTTGCACATAAGTTTTGTTTATGCTCTTTAATGCAATTCATGTTATAGTTATCGAATAAAAGATCCTGAATCACATTTCAAAGCGTAGTACTTGATAATACGTTTGTGCAATGTCAAAGTAGATAGCGGAAGGTTAGGAAAATCATTAGGAACTGCAATTATTTTTAATGTGATATAGATTTGGAGTTAGTTCAATCCACATGTATTTAGATAAATCAGTTTTGTGGATGATAAAATTTATATCTCTAGCTGAATCTAACAATTTTTGGAACCAAATATAGCATTAGGATAATTGAAATAGAAACCAAATGTCAAGGATTAGTGAAAATTTTGAAGAATTTTAAAGGAACATTTTAAGCTACAACATGGTGGCAAGAGCATGGAGAGTCATCTTTGACTCTAGAGTAAATATGTAAATGAAGTTTGCACGGGGGATTGGGATAGTAACAAATAATGAAGTAGAGATTTAGTATATCTATAAAGGAATCTTGATTCTCAAATCTCAACAAGTAAAGCAAGTCACTGTAGTGAGAGATTCAATGATCATTTTAAGAGATATGCAAGGGAAATCAATAATTTATCATTTTCCACTTACTTAAATGGAGAGAAGAAACAAATAGAAGATCCATGAGTTTGGTAAAATCTATTTTTTTGATGTCCTCTAGCCAACAAATCGAGCAAGTAGACTAGCATGCAAGTCAAGGTGCATAATGAATTATGGGAAATGAAATATAAAGAGGGGATAACACATCAAAAGGCATGAGTGGCTACAAGGTAAAGTCTCCCCTCTCAACAACAATGGTA
>SNQJ01S0018039.1:111485-124769 GCA_010110895.2 Picea sitchensis | reverse complement strand
TATATTGGAGGACATTCAGGTGGGTGGTTAAATGTGAGTTGATTGTTCAAGGAGGAGATTGCTTCCATTATTTTGAAGGGTTCTCGATGGGGTCTAGTTGTAGTGGTTTTATGGTTTCAGGGAAACTCAGAGTCTATAAGGGGGATCTCCTTACTAAGCTCCAAGCCTGCCCCATTCTCTTCTTCTTTCCCATTGGTGTGATTTACCTTTGTGGAAAGGGACATTTCATTCTTGTCCTTGACCTTCCAAAATTTAATGGTTAGGGGTAGTTCATCTATTTTATCCACTACGCGAATCTTTGGTCACAATTGAGAATTAATTCAATGCCCTCTACAATTCACAGTAGTTGGAGAAGGATGGAGATTGTGAGTGCAACAAATCTCTCACATGTGACTTAAAGGTGTTGAAGAAGGGGGTAAAATATTGTTTGAAAGAGGTGGGTAAGGCACATTATGGAGTTATCAATGCATCTAGGTAGAGTTGGAGAATAAATTATATGAGATTATCTCAACACGAGACTCTTGCACAATTGATACAATGAGGCATGTGTTCAACCTGAAAAATTAGAAAAAATAGGGAGATGCATCCATGGATATCCAACTTAACAGGAACTTAGATAATTCATTACAAGTTGACTATGCAAAGTATATGGTTTAAAGGATGGCTACTCATCTTGGCATTCTAGATTCAGTCTTGGTTCCTCTTGTTTAGTCTAATCCTTCTTCTGTGTCAACCTTCTATGGGACATCCTTGGTTTCTTCCCAAGTTCCAAGGGAAGAAAGCAGAGTCCAGACCTCCTGGGAGTGTTAAAAAAAACCCAAGAAAATTGTCGTCTCAAAGATATTTAGAGGAAAATATTATCTCTATCTTTATTTTAATTTCTTTGTCATAATAAGTTTTTTTGAATTAAATGTTTACTTTACTAGTTTGTTAGACAATATAGTTTACAAGTTGTAGTAGATGTGTTTTGGACTCTTGGGAATTACGTGCAAACTTGTTTTCCTACCATTTTTGTTTGAAAGGCAATGGACTTTACTATTGTGCACCTTAGTAAATTTGAAAATATAATATAAGAGAAATACTTCAAAAAGAAACCAAATCACTCACACAAAATAATGAACGCAAGAATTAGAGAGAAAACCCTTAAGGTAGGGTAACACCATTGACTATTCTTTAGGGAAGGAAACACTCACCAATCAATGTTTGCTTGCTACGATTAAAACATTCTTCATTATGCTCTATCACATTGCTTCTACTTATTTATATAGTACTATCTATCTCCAAAGAACATTCTAGAGAAGGAACATTCTAGAGTAGGTGGAACCTTCTAGTAAACCTTCTATCTCCCAAGAATATTCTAGAGAAGGAACATGCTCTAATAGGTGGAACCTTCTAGTAAGCCTTCTTACGTTCATTGTGTTCACACTATTACATGGGCCTTATTTACTAGACATGGCCTCCATACGTAAAAATACATAACCACATATCTAACATTATTCCCATTGGGTACTTCCCTTTGTACCCGATATTACCCTCCTAGGTATACTACATTTACTACTATTTTGTAATTGTCGCTTGTCATGGCTGCAACCCCCTTGTATTTTTAATATAATCTTTAATTGTTTCTGAGAAAAAAAAAACTTAATATTAAAAATAATATACCCTATGCAATCCTTCTCTTGGAGAATGAGCTTCTACCCATTGAAGGTGAATGTACAAGAATAAGCTAATCAATATTAGGATCAGGGAAGCTTCCTAACATGTTTTAAATACTAGTGAAAGTCACTTAAGACTTAAGGGAGGGTGGACAAAAGAAGCAAATTCATGGCTTAACCATTGGAGGATAAATCAGGAGGTCTCTCTTCAAAATATTAATATCGTTAAGAGTAATATCACAACTAAATTTAAACAGAAATTGGGCAAAATGAAGAAATTGAGAATAAGAGAAAATTAGTGTACTATAAGGTGATCATAAACCCTAGCTAAAAGATCAAAATTATACTTTTTACTATAGGCCATTTAAAGAAGAGATTTTAAAATTGTTAAAATAATAACAAACTTTCATGAACTTTAGAGTAAAATTATGCATTGACTAGGACCTGGTATCCCCAATTCCTAAGTATAACTAAGGAGATGGTGTCTTGAGGCCCTCAGGTTGTAGACATGGAGTACCGAGAGACGGCTTGACCATCAATGTCCACTTTCACAAACAAAGCCCCACCTCGCCACCACAGTTCTAGGTTCATCATGAGGGTATCCACCACATTAGTTGGCTTCCGCAAGACATTAGGTCTTGCTCCATGAGGCACAAGTCGGGTATTATAGTGAGTATCGTTTCAATATTTGAGGTATTTGAGTTTGTTAAATTTTAAACTGCTTTTGATTATGTAACATCTACTTGGAAATTATGCTCTTTTCCTTGTTTCACTTTGGTGGTTGACATTGCGCCCTAGTAAGTGGATCACCCTTGGGGATAGGTTTTCTACTGGTAGGTCCTCTTGATGACTCATCGTGACATTACCGACCATAATTGTCACTTTCCACACTTCATTCCCTCGTCTCCTTACCTTTTGGGATTTTTGGGTGTACTAACCCAAGAAGGGATTGTCCTTCATTTCATGGGAAGAAGGGGTTGAAGGCCTAGAGACTTGTAGCTGGAAAAAGATAAAATCCAATCATGAACCTTCTATATGCTCACCCAGGGATCATAAGGGCAATGAAATGTCTTTCATAAGAAAATGATGGGACCTGTGAAAAATAACTAATACAAAATTCCAACCAAGGAGGAGCATGTGTGGGCATTGTTTTTCATGCTTAGGTAGAAGCCCCACACATTGTTTTCAACTTGGGGGAGCATGATGTGACTAGGGTAGAGTCAAGGTGGGCACTATTTTTCATGCTTAGGTATAAGCCCCACCTTGTATTTCAACTTGGAAACATATTAAAAGGACAAAAGACAATAAATGGGCTTGGAAAAATCTTGCATTGAAAATGAAGGTGAAACACACCCTTTACAAAGGCACCCATAAATGAGATACTACGATCCCTTGTATGTCATGAACCCCATGCCAAAAATTCTTGCCCCCATTCATGTAACTTTTTCCACATGACCTAGAGAGGGGTACACTTGGGAAACACTCTTAAACTTGAGGTACGATTCACCCAATAGGTCGCTTTGTCAACCCTCCCATACCTAAACTTGGAAAATTTCATAAGGACTTTGAGCACTTGTTTATTTTGGTGAGGTGGTTTGGATGTATATGCTTAGAAGGCTCTTTTATTGATTTGATTTACTTATCATGATGAATTTGACTTGATATCCTTGGAGGGCGTATTCATTGTCTTTGCAAGACCGAGTTGGTGGACAGATTTGGAAGAACATGCCTAGCTTGGGCTTCCTTGGGGCTTCAATCCCACAGGTTGGATACCATGGCTCACACACCAGATGATAATGAAATCCTTTGGATTCTTGAGAGACTCCATGGATGACCTCACCTATGCTCCTACTAGCCCAACATTTTGCCTTTGGAGAACAAAACGTCACACTTGGAGGGCTTGACGTCATCCATGGGTTAGGGTTTTGGTGGTGATAAGGACACATGGCATGATTATGAGGAAAGACGCCTTGGATCATGGACGAGAGGCTTGGCATGAGGACACGTGGCCTTTAGAGGCCTTATCCAATTCATCCTCAACCCAACGATTTGGTTCAAAGTGCCAAAACGTTGCCCTAGGAGGGTGACGTCTTACTTTTAGGGCTTATTTCATGTGCAAATTATGAATTAAATATTATTATTATGTAAAAGGGGAAAAGTAAGGAAAGTTTCACTCCTTACTTTGTGGTTTAACCTTGTATGCGGATAAATTATGTTTAGGAGGTTGATATAAATAGAGATCAACCTCATTTCATTTTATCATAACTCTCTCACTTGAGAGAAGACATTTTTGGCTAAAATCTACACCCTACTTGGGAATTTTTACATATCTCTCTTGTCACTTTCTCTTGTAATGGTCTTTCTTTGGCTATTGGATGGATGGATGATGTGTTATCTCTAGTGGAGGTCTATTTCTTTCTCTATGGTGGATTTTCTTGGTTAAAAAGAGATTTATCTTGTTAATCCTTGGACTAGGTAAGGAATTTTTGTTGCTATTGCTTCTTTTCTTGGTTTCTAGGTTAATTTGCTTAAAATTTTGGGGAGTATAAGTGCATACAACCCCACTAAGTCCATTATTTTTGTCTTTAAATACTTTGTTTCATAAGGAATTCCTAGGAGGAGTAAAAGGGTTTACACCCTCCTAGGATTTTTTCCTAGCTAGCTTAGCTTGCCTTGGGGAGTAAAAGGGCTTACACCCCCAAGGAAGTAACTCAATTAGATATTTAATTTTTGAGACTTCACAACCCAATAGTTAAAGGCACTAATCTTCTTGCATTGGAGAAACAAAATCATTGCATTGGGATACGTGAAAACACGAGATATTGTAATTGTCTAAGTTGGAAAATTTTACTTATGCTTTAAGCTTGCTTAATCCCTAAGGGCATTTTATTTAGCCTTTTAATTGTCGCTTATGTTAATAAATTAATGCTACAGGCATTAGGGCTATAGAAAAACTCACTTTCTTAAATCATTTACTCACTTTTCAACCATGGGAATTGACTCCTAAACCTAGATTACTTTTCTATTGGTGATTGCCTATCTTTCTAACAGTTTGCTTGTTGATTTTTATGGTTGGAACTTGCTACTATAAAAATTGTTTGCTACAACCATAAGGCTTCCCTAACACTTTGTTGATAACTTCATTTGGCGGCCCAAATTTAATCTCAAAGTTCATGCTTGATTATTGGAAAATCATCATTGTTTTAGTACTTTATTGTGTTGATTTTTTCAATAAGCTAGGCTTAATCATGAAGTTCATTCCATTTTTAGCATTTCACTTAAACCATAAACAATTTGTTGCAGCAACCAAGATCACAAGAAGAAACACCATGCACAAGTACACAAGAAGTATCCTAGGAAACCCTTCTCAACAAGGGAAGAAAACCGAACCAATCCTTTGTTATAGTCTTCAAGAGAAAGACCTCCACCACCATAAAGAACTAGCACACAAAAGGGTTCTTCAGCAACCCTAGAAGACTAGCGCCCAAGAGAAGTGTGCACTTTTCCCAAGAACAAGTGTTTTCTGAAATTTCCAAACTCACACTTGTGCCATGATTCCTCAAAGGGGAATTTACCTTTAGGCACAATAGGGCTGACCTTAATAACTCATAATATAATTAATAATTACCATATTAATTATCTTTTACTTTATTGTGGGGCTGACCTATGTTGGACATAGTGTCATTGATGTCAACAGTCGATGTCACTATGATGTGATGATTTGGTGTTATGATGAATTGTCATTATGAATTATCATAGATGAAATTGTCATTGATGTCAATATATCAGTTAAGAGAAAATGTCAAACAGTATGCAGAGATCAAAGCTCAGAAGGAAAAGTGCATTGAAAGTATGCAAAGGATGAAAATGTCAAACGATATGACAATATGCCAAAGATTAAAGCTCGGGAGAGTTAGCGAATGAAGATCAAAGCTTAGAAGGAAGATCACATTCTAAAAATGTCATTCAATCGATGGAAAGACTGAGAAGTCGATTGATGCACAAGAAAATGTGAGAAGCCTCAATATTCGTCCGATCAAGCAACTGACGGTGTTGATCGTCTCATATAACGGACGTCGGTCATATGAGTGATTGTGGGCTTGAGGACCATTGGAGGATTGGTCAATGATAATATCATGTTGTGACTGTCAGATCTACAAGCCAGATCAACGGAAGGGATGAATTGTGAAGAGTGAAAGGGGAATTAAACGACTTGCTAGTTCCAATCCCACAATTGGTCTAGATCATCATATCTCATAAACTCAAATATCGACGATTGTGATTGATCCAACAAACAATCAGATTAAGTTGGATTGAGTTGTGACCGTCAAATGCGCAATCGCCCGATCAACATAAGGGATATAATGCGAAGATCGAAAGGAGAATTAAATATCATGTTATTTACAATCCCAAAATTAGTCAGGACCATCAGATCTAAAAGCTTCAAAGATCGACAACTGTGGTTGACTCACCAACAAGCACACAACTTCAAATTGTGAAGTTTTGGTGACGAGTTAAATCACTCGCAAGTTGTGGTTCTGCAACCATCCTTGATCGTTGATATGCTTCGAGTGTCTTCACAACTATTGGATCAATTTAAGTGGAAGGATAGGATAAGCAGGGAAAAACAGTTGAGAATTCGAATATCTGAATACCCATCATCTGTTGGATCACTTTTTAGTGGAAGTACAAGATAAGCTGAAAAAGTCTGAAAACTCGATTATCCAAATAGCCGTCAGTTGTCGGATTGAATTAATGGAAGGACGGGATAAGAAATGGTTGAGATCTGAGATCTCGATCTCCCAAATATCCATCAGTCGTCAGATCACCTTAAGTGGAAGGACAGGATAAGAAAGGGCTCAGATATGAGATCTCAATCACCCGAATTTTTGTCAGTCGTCGGATCGAACTAAAAGGAAGGATAGGATAAGAAAAGACGGAGAGCCGTTGGATTTAATCCAAGGCACAGCTACATCGCAAACAAATCGAGTTGTTGATCTAAGATCCTGATCAAATGAACATCATTCACTTTGGTTCTAAAGATGTGAGGAGGTTAAGCTCCGAAAAAATCTCACTTCAAGAATTCAGTTTGAGATTTGAAATTCCCGAAGCCCGGAGATCCAAAGAGATGAAATAAATTCTCGACTGCTCGATCATCTGAAGTAAGCCTCAACTGTCCAATTCAAGAAGACATGTGGTAGACTACATCAGCAGACCAAGTCAGCAAGGACATGTGACAAACCATGTTAGCAGACCACATTGGCAAGGACACATGGCACAGTCAAATAATGACAAGTGTCAAGATGAAATCGGCATTTTAGGTACGTGTAAATCATGAATCTGAGTGACACATGGTAGCTACTCGGCTCGTGCCATGTCATCAAGTGACATAAGTAAGTTACGTCACTCTGGAAGTTTTTCTTCGGTATTTTTACCACCAGCACTTGCCCAAAGTCCCAAAGTCCCGAAGTAGACACGAGACGTCTGATATGAAGATCACCTCGGGAGTATTCTCAATCATTGATCATACTACAGTGAAAGTTGAGACTTGAGAATTCCAAAGCTCGGAGATGCGAAAAGATCGTAGTCGTTGATCCGAAAGGGACACGCGTCAGTGGATTGTCAGCTCCAGAAGATTGACGTACAAAGGAAAGAAGGGGTTGAGATTTGAAATCTCCGAAGTCCGAAGACCCGAAGTAAATGGTGGCCATCCATCTCAATGCTTGATTAAGTCCTAGTCATCAGATTAAGAATTAAATCTGACGATTGATCAGTTTCTGTGAAATAAATGTAAACCATCCGATCTGTTCGGGAAATATGATTCAGAAGTTTTGAAAGGTTTCAAGTCCAGAAGTTCCAAAGGGAGAGGTGTCAAAGTTACGACAGTCATCCATCTCATCGTGAGTGTTAACGCTCTATAATTTGCCCAAGGTTATGGAGGAAATCACGGAGGTAACATCAAACCACTTTGAGTCCTGAATCTATCCCTCCAAGACTCAGAGAGGGCTCTCTCTGTCTTATCTAGCTTGGCTTGGAATAGGATATCAGGCTAGTTATGATAGATTTGGGTTTGGTTTTTAAATGTTTTGGTTGGAACAGGAGAGAAGAGGCCATTTGGCAATGTAGTCAAAGATAGCACCAAATAAGACAGATTTGGCAGGTCATTAATGCAAGGAAAGTTAGGCAAATCATTGGATCTTCATAGGCTTGAGGTATGGCAGAGAGGAAAAAGGTTTAAAGAAGTCAAATTAAATACAGAGAAATACAGAATTATGAATTCAACTTTCAGTAGAAAAACATAGAAATTATTCTAAGCCAAGTGACAGAGTGTATATCTCAACAAGTTCTGCCCTATTACTTCTTAGAATAATTAAGACTGCATAATACAAGATGGTGTTACAGAGAGAGACAAAATTACAGAGAAAAAATTCACCACGGAATTTGACACAAGAATCCTATCATATGGCACTATGTTGTTGTAGTTTATTTGATAACATCCTTGTGTATAATTAACATCCAAATGTACAGTCAAGTCCAGGAGGGCCTAACAAGATTTTTCCATCCAACAGGGTCCAAAAACCCCTTACTCTATTACAAACATGGATATAAATAACAAATACAATCCTTAGGCTCAGGAGATTGAATTCGATCCTCCTGGCCGAAAATAGCAAGTAAATCCCAAAAAATCTGAACTAAAAACTCGGCCGAATCTGCTGAAAAAAGGGGTCAACTCAGACATTTGTTTCTCTTCAATGGTGACACCTGTGTAAAAACTGAAGGAGGTTATTGAAAATCTGTATCCATTTGCCCGGAATCCACCTCGGAAGATGAAGTGTTGAACAGGCAAAAAAATGGTTTTGAGTTTTTCGAGAGGGAGGTTTTGGAAGGCAAAGTGGTTTAATCGAACCCCCCCTGAGGTGGTAAGTGGTATTGGGAGGGGGTGGTCCGAGTTCACCCTGAGGTGACACCTGTCCCTCCCAATACCACCAACTCGAACCCCCAAGGCATTGATAGGATGTGGGGCGGGGGGGGGGTCCAAGCTGCATGGAAAACGTAGTGGGTAAAAAACTTAGGATTATTAGAGCACCTGAGTGGGCCCAATGGTTAAGAACATGTGTTATCTCCAGGGAGGTCATAGGTTCAAAACTGGCGGGGGGTAGGGATGCTCATATTGGCCCGTTGTGACAAGGTTGGAAGGGTAGACGACCCATGGGATAGAGGTTCACTTCAGTGGGCCTCGAGACATCTCGGCCCCTGCTGAGTCACAAGTTATTAGTATATCTCTCTTGCGAGCTGTTGGATATACTCTTGGGAGTTTGTTGTTCCCATGGTAAAAAAAAAACTTAGGATTATTATTTTTTTAGTTTTTAATTTTTGTTTTATATTTTTTTTTTATTATATGTTTTGATTTTTAATTTTTGTATTTACGTCTTGTTTTATTTTTATTTTTGTTTTATTTTAATATTTGTTTATTAGTTTTTTATTAGTTATTTTTATTGTATTTTTATTATGTTTTATATTATTANTTTAATTTTTTTTTTTTAATTAATGTTTGATTTTTAATTAATGTTAATTCTAACCTAAATGTTAATTTAACCAAACTAACTTAATCACTAATAAATAATTCATTAATAATTAATCTAATTATTTATTTATAATTAATTATCTTATTAAAATAATCTAATTAATGTTTTTTTATCTCAAGTTTGTTTATGCAGGGGTGAGTGGCGGGCGAGACGTACTCAATGGGACAAATGGACAAGGGAGTGAGTGGCGCAGAGATGGATGAATGATGCAGCACGTGATGAAGGATCAGGCGAAAAGGATGAAGGGAGAACTGAAATCAACCAAGGTCGCCAAACCAGATGTCTTCATCACAAGACCAATGCCAAATAGATAGTTGTAGGAACAAATAACCTATGATTATAGGACCCCAACATAGGTTCCACCTAGGTATGGCAGCTCTTTCGAGAGGTGTCAAGAACCATAGAACTATGAACACGTAGACCAGTGCCTTATCCGTTGGGATGATCCCAAGATCTTATTCTGCAACTTGTACCTATTTTGATCTCTCAATTGAAAACAAATCAAACTAAAATCTGAACTTGAAATGCACACTGAACTGGAAACTGTACTTCAAACTGAAACTGAAAAAAACTGTTGAAAGGAATGCTCAAAGAGTTGAGCTTATTTGCACACTGCTACCTACTCTATACTGCTGAAAATCATGCTAAATCAAATAATACAAAAATGCCAATGAAGCCAATCAAGTAGCTGTTGAGACCAGTGGACTGCTTAACTGCTTGTTAGCACAGTCAAAAAGGCAACTTGACCTTTTTACCACATAACCAAAATTGCAAAGTGTAATGGCCACTGTTGAAAACATGATTGATCTTTTATGCTGAAAAAATATTCCATGTACTCTGCTATGGGATATGGAAAGACATGACAGGTTTCTTGACTTTCAACAAATTTATGGTCATAATTGGGTATGACACATATGCTTTGTACATCATTATACAGTTCCTGATATGGCTGCAAATTTTTTGTTGAACTTTGAAATGAGACTCTTGTTGAAACAGACCATGAAAGAGATTGTCTAATCATGTCTATATCATAACCTCTTTTAAGTTCATAGTTATCTCGTGAACCATGACTTTGACAACACAAGTCATCCAAGAAATCAGCTACTGGATCTTGTAGGAAATGAGATATTTGTTGCATTGGTTCCAATGAAAGTTCTTGATCTTTTATGTGCTTATCATCCATGACATGATTAAAAATTTTCTTCAAAAATTGAAATGAATTAAAGCTTAATGGTACAGATTTATTTTGGATTAACTCATACTCTGTTTCAAGCTCTAAGCTTTCATCTGGAATTTGAAAATCAATGTATCTCAAGGGCTGCAATTCTGGGTCTATAATAATTTCCATATCCTCTATGACTTCTTCAACTAAGTGATCATAACATGCTTCATCTTTACTATCGACAGCTTGTTTATAATTTTCTCTCCGAATTTGAAATGAAGAGAAACATAAAGGCAAAAGCTTTCCACTTACTTTGGGATTTTCTGCATTTTTCTCATTGCTGTCATAATTACTATCCACAGGTTGATTGTCATATTTGAGCTGTAATTGATCTTCTTCCTGCCAACAACATGCTGTTGATTTCTTTGAACAATCAACATCTATTTCAGCCACATAATCATCATCATACCGATGATACTTGGGTAGATTAACCAAGAAAGAAATGTCATCAAACATGCACATCATATCAGCTGGTTGTCCCTCTGCAAATTGAGATGGAGTTTCATCTTTGACTGTATTGTGAATTGAATACATGAAATGGTCACTTTCCAATCCATGATACCAAGGGTGAGCTGCAAAGTGTTTAGGAACAGTGACTCTTTCTTTCTCTGAGATCAATGGGACATGATGCCTTTGAACATCAAGTTTTTCTCTTATGTTAATCATGTGTAACATTTCTTCCATGGTTTTTGCCAGAATGTCCATTTTAGCTTCTGAAGATTTCAGCTGCTCCTTTTCTTTGTTCTTTTTATCTTCTGCCTCCAACTTTGACCTTTTGATCAGAAAATTAGCTTCCACACTAATTTCACTGTCCTACATCACCTTGAGTGTTCCTTTCTCTCAACTGAAATGCCATCTCTGGATCAAAGGAATCTAGGTAGCGTAAAAGAGTTGAACCAGGAGTTGGTCTTATATCAGAAGGCATAGAATTGTAAACTCGATTGAATCTGGATGAAAAGTGTTGCACTGTCTCTCCTGGATGTCTTTTCAAATGATCATACTCTTCTAAAATGAGAAAAATATTTCTCTTGATCTCCCATTTACCAAGGAATACTTCTACAAACTGCTGAAGATTTGGAATGCTTGCAGCTGACAAAGTTTTGAACCATTCCTTAGCTCTACCTTGCAAAGATAAAGAGAAAACCCTAATGTAGGAATCAACTTCCTCAACCTCAAAAAGGTCCAGAAAATTCTCAAAACTCTAAATGTGTTTCTCATCAGTGATATTACCATGTTCTTCATCAAATCTGGGAAGATGTTTGTAATAATTGGCAGGGAAATCATGGAGTATAGGGGGTGATATAAGAGGCTTGTATCTATCTGGAATATTTACAAGTGTAGTAGTGTGTACATGATCTGTAAAACTGGGCTTGATCTCTTGAGGTTCCTTAGGTTGAATTTGATCAACATGAGTTTCAAAAATATGGTCTTGGCCATGTTCACAAAAAGGGAAGAAATAATTAAAAATGAAACCAATTACATCTTGGATAAAATTCCAACTTAAGTACCTGATCTTTTCAGATGGTCTGGTCATGTTTCAGTTTCTTCCTCTAGTGGAGTCTTTGAATTGGGACTGGTCTGAAGTTGATTGGAGTCACCAAGCAGATGATTCAGCCTTATGGTGTCTGATCATTGTCCACCATCAGTCATCAGATATAGAACTTGATATGCATTCTGAGGAAAGTTCCCCAGTATGGTCGCCATTATGTTAGCACTCTGTAATTTGCCCAAGCTTGTGGAGGAAATCACGGAGGTAACATCAAACCACTTTGATTCCTGGATCTAGCCCTCCAAGACTCATAGATGGCTCTCTTTGTCTGATCTAGCTTGGTTTGGAATAGGATAGCAGGCTAGTTATGATAGATTTGGGTTTGGTTTTTTAATGTTTTGGTTGGAACATGAGAGAATAGGCCATTGGGTAATGGAGTCAAAGATAGCACCAAATAAGACAGATTTGGCAGGTCATTAATGCGGGGAAATTTAGGCAAATCATTGGATCTTCATAGGCTTGAGGTATGGCAGAGGGGAAAAAGGTTTAAAGAAGTCAAATTAAATACAGAGCATTACAAAATTATGAATTCAATTTTCAATAGAAAAACATAGAAACTATTCTAAGCCAAGTGACAGAGTGTATATCTCAACAAGTTCTACCCTATTACTTCTTAGAATAATTAAGACTGTAGAATACAAGATGGCGTTACAGAGGGAGACAAAATTACAGAGAAGAACTTCACCAGGGAATTTGACACAAGAATCCTATCATATAGCACTGCGTTGTTGTAATTTATTTGTTAACATCCCTGTGTATAATTAACATCCAAATGTACAGTCAGGTCTAGAAGGGCCTAACAGGATTTTTCCATCCAATAGGGTCCAACAACCCCTTAATCTATTACAAACATAGATATAAATAAAAAATACAATCCTTAGGCTCAGGAGATCGAATTCGATCCTCCTGGCCGAAAATAGCAAGTAAATCCCAAAAAATCTGAACTGAAAACTGGGTCGAATCTACTGAAAAAAGGGGTCAAATCATACATTTGTTTCTCTTCAACGGTGACACCTGTGTAAAAACTGACAGAGTTTATTGAAAATTCGTTTCCATTTGCCCAGAATCCACCTCAGAAGATGAAGTGTTGAACAGGCAAAAAAACGGTTTTGAGTTTTTCGAGAGGGCGGTTTTGGAAGGCAGAGCGGTTTACTCAGACCCCCCTGAGGTGGTAAGTGGTATTGGGAGGGGGGGTCTGATTTCAAAGCCCTGAGGTGACACTTGTCCCTCCCAATACCACCAACTCGGACCCTCAAGGCATTGATGGGACGT